>JAVTVY010054527.1:0-28925 GCA_036873755.1 Hanleya hanleyi | reverse complement strand
TGGCCAATGGAGTCGTATGAGGTATCAAAGTGAAGCATTCGTGAAGGGGCATCTGATGGACTGGGCGTGGGGTTGAAATATCGGCATTCTGCGCATGCGTGGTGACCCAAGGGTATGGAAATAGACGTTTTGGAGCTAGGGGAGCCCCTAATGGTCCAATGGGGTCGAGGGAGGTATCAAAGTGAAGCATTCGTGAAGGGGCATCTGATGGGCTGGATATGGGGCTGAACTATCGGCATTCTGCGCATGCGCGGTGGCCCAAGGGTATGAAAATAGCCGTGTTGGGAGCCAGGGGAGCCCCTAATGGACCAATGGGGTCGAGTGAGGTATCAAAGTGAAGCTTATGTGAAGGGGCATCTGATGGGCTGGGTGTGGGGTTGAACTATCGGCATTCTGCGCATGCGCGGTGGCCCAAGTGTATGAAAATAGCCGTGTTGGGATGTAGGGGAGCCCCTAATGCACCAATGGGGCCGAGTGAGGTATCTAAGTGAAGCATTCGTGAAGGGGCATCTGATGGGTTGGGTGTGCGGTAGGAATATCATTCTGCGCATGCGCAGATGCAATACGGAGGTCTCGGCCAATCAGAAGCGAGTATTTCAAATCCGTCCCAGAGCTCTCGTCCAATCAGAAGCGAGTATTTTGACCCGGTGCATTATGGGACATATCCACGATGGCGGCACGTATGTTCAAGATGGCGGCACATCCGGTGTCGAAAACTGGCCATTTTGTCGGATGTGGTCACTTAGTGTCGAAAACTGGACCCTGTATGACGTCACTTCCGGGTTTTTCACTAAAAACTACATCCAAACATAGAAGAGTTCCTAATGTTTCCTCTTAGACGTCCGTATGTTCAATCGCCGGTGGGTTTTTCCGCCCCGCCCCAGCGCCCCGCCCCAGCGCCCCGCAGCGCGAGCGCGCGCGCGAGTTCTCCGGAAGTGCGCGTCATCCCCGGCAGTGCGCGCGCGGACGCGGGTCAAAAGGTCAAAGGGTCACCTCCAGGTCAGACGGTCCAATGTCCAATGAGACAATGTTGCGGCATCGCTATAGTCAGAGCTTGAGCACAATAAAAAATTCTAGATTCTAGGGGATTCTAGATGAACCTGGGAAAGATGGGCAGTTCCATTTGGACCAATCAGCGGTCGAAAAAAAGAGCCAATCAGCGGTCGAGAAAAAGAACCAATCAGCGATCGAACAATCAGCCAATGGAATTGGGGTATTCACGGTGTGCTTTCGCTGACGTCCGCGCTTACATCTGGGTTCTTGTACACCCGGGTAATGTTTTTCTGGACATGGATGGGTTACCTTTGGCTCCATTCTAGGGCACTGATTGGCTAATACGGTGTTCAAAGCCACTTTCATGCATTATGCTCATAGAACTTATAGTCATAATCTATACGTGTTGGACGAGTCTCTTCACTCACTGTATACACGTACCTCAATGAAATGCCCGCTCCAAACCTAGACCAAAGACACGTACTTGGTCTGTAGGCTGATTTCATTGGCTCTCTATTTTTTACTATAGTGCTCTTGACTTCTAAACTTGATGGGTTACATTTTGACCCCATCCTACACCACTGATTTCAGTTTGACTGAATCTCCACATTGGGCATTGATGCATTAGGAATAAAACACACAAGACAGGGCTTTTTGGTGAGATCTCATTTTTTTTTTTTTATTCAGTGAACAACAACAACGTGAGAACAACCACGTGAAAACTCAAGCCCAGAACAAGGGGCTTGTAATTAACTGAAGCCCAGAACAAGGGGCTTGTCATTAACTGAAGCCCAGAACAAGGGGCTTGTACATTGAAGCCCAGAAGAAGGGGCTTGTACATTGAAGCCCAGAACAAGGGGCTTGTCATTAACTTAAGCCCAGAACGGGGCTTGTACATTGAAATGATGGGCGGCCCAGTCATAGACGAGTACATCGCTGTCCTCGGCCTGGGAGTACTCGTCAAACATCTGTACGATAGTAGATAAGGGTCTTCCCCGGCATCGATGGTACAGGTAAAACAAGCAATATTGTCCGCACACGCCACTGGTCAGGCTTTGCAACGTTTGACTGTTCCAACACCACGTATCTGTGCCTTGATCCATGAAGTCTGTTAAATCGGGATGGAGGGGTGGCAGACCGTACGGGTCAAAGTATTCCCCCTGCTCTTCTGTCAAGTACACGGCCACCCAGTGTTCACCGGGTCGATCCATCTGGTCCGTGTTGAGAACGTAAGCAGCCGGATACATACGGTCTAATGGAAACACATCTCGGGCGAACACCCCTTGAAAGACCCTACGTGTCTCTGGGTCATTCTCCAGCACGGTGGTTATCTGGTCTGCATCCATGTTAGGTGGAGAAGTCACACAGGACGTTGCGCGCCTTGTCCACTTGAATGATGTTGTCAAACTCGGCGTAGCAGATCACATTGACGGTGGTCCCGAGGGCTCGTGCAAAGTGGATTTCCAACCGTAAATTGCCTTGCTTGGCCAGGGCCAGCCGATGGTCGTTCTCTAAGGTGGGGGTCAGATCGAAACAGAACAACGTGTATCCGTTCCCGTAGTCCGCCCGACTGATGAAATTCCCTTCGTCCCGGTTGATTTGACCGGTGGCTGTAAACAGGCTCTGATAGGCTCGAATGAAATTCGCGCGCCCAAAGTTCGGTGTTAAGGCCGTGGCTGGCACCTGCTGTCCATCCACATGCAGGGCCACAAAATTGATGCCGAAATGTTTAAAGTCAAACGGATTCTCTGGGTAGGCTCCGCTGAAACTGGTATTTTCCACACAGGCCAGGATCAATCGCTTGGGTAGTTCCCCCAGGAACAGGTTTTCTTGTTGGCGCCCATATTTCCAGCAGGCACAGAGAACACTTTGGTTTGTACACGTCGGATAGGGTACTGGGCTGGTTTTGTTTCCAAGACTTTCATGTGTCCCAATTGAACGGCTGGATTCGGTTTCACTTTTCGGACATACAGGACTGCGTCTTGGATGACAATCTTATAGTCCGCTACATGCCCCTCTACGTTAGTGGCCATCAAGGCGAAGGTGGGAGGCGCCCGTATCAGTCGGATTTTTATGGGGGTCTTGTTCAAGAGGTACCGGTCTTGCATGAACATGTCTGCATGCAGTCGACCCATCATATCCACCGAGGCACTGTTCGCAGTGAAAGCCTTCCGTTTGTTATATCCCCCATTGTCCGCCGTGTCCATGTGCTCGGCCGTGTCCTTGTAGAATAAAGCGGTTGTCAGCTGAGATTTTTTAGCCTCTTGGCCATACGACAACAGTGTCTCGATGTAGGCTCGATAGGGGTACGTGTTGGTGGAGTCACTGATGAGTTTGTCGCTGAGAAAAATATCTACCTGCTGAAACATCGAGTGCAGCCAGAGATTCGTCGGGCCCACCGTTGCTTGGTCAGCGATTCTGGTGCCAGCTCCATTGACCACCTTGGCTTTCACATACAAGTAGGTATGGGCTAAATCCACATAGGCCGTATCCGCATTACTGATGGTGAACTCGATGGGTCCGGTTTCGTTGATGCTGGAGAACGGGAGATGCTCCACCCATAATCCTTGTTCGACACTGGTTTGTGTGGGCGGCACGGTCCACAAATCAAATTCACTGTTGGTGGAGGGGCAGGACTCGGCGTGGATTAAGGCCATATTTTAAGAAAAGATATCCCGGGTCTTCTTGGATGTGCGTCGTCGCTGGGTCGGTCGTCGACTGGTGCGTGATCTCGGTGGGGCAGCTCTTTTATTCCCTACGGTGCGTTGTGCTTTGGCCACCAAGACGCCTCCCGCTTCTTTGGCCCGTCGTTTCAAGGCTTGTCGGGGTGCCGTACTCCCCAAGACATCACCGGCCACTTGCAGTCCACTGCGTACCGCTTGTTTGCCGATTGCTTTCACACCCCGCGTCACCAAGGGCAGGAACGTTTTCACAATGCTGCCGAGTATGTTCCCCAGTCCATGTCCTCGTTGCATGCGTGCACCGCTAAAGACCGGAAAGCCACCCCCGGCCTGTTGGGCATAATAGTCGGCATAGCTGCGCGCATCGCACTCGTAAGGTACTTTCATTATGCAAAGTGGGGAGCACGTGCTTGTCGAAAATGAAGTGTCAGCACCACTTTTCCTCGTTCGAATGCCACCGCTCGTCCCGTGTCATCTCTTATATCCACCGTGATCGTGTTGATCTCGGTATGTCGTACGGGCAGGTACATGATATGGTTGAAACTGTGGGTGACTTGATCGCCATACGTCTTTTTAATGGGGACCACCCGTAACAGAGGTGTGTTGATATCGCCCACGATGTGGTTGTCCACCACGTCCGAGTAGACGTAGAATCCGTACATACCCGACTTCATATCCATCGGCATCTCGCCATGGTGTTGGTTGGGACCAGCGAACGTCTGTAGATCGAAACCCAGCATTTGCTGTAGTGTAAGACTGAGTTTCACATTCACGGTATCGGTGACGGTAAGCTGTGCCTTGTCGTTGTGTACGTTGACATCGAAGAACACGTTTCTCTTGAAGCGCAAGGCTATCAGGCGTGTTGCACTATCCGTCACCCCCCGTAGCGCCTTATCATGCATCAGTCTTGACAGCCCACCCATGAACTCTTTGGGGGTATCGTCTTGGCCTTCGGGCAGGGTGAGCCGGGTGTTTTTGCCTTCGTAGGTGACCTCGTACCACACTTCATTGGCTCGCACGTTGTACCACGAGTAAGGGTATTGGATATCCACGAGGGCACATTCCCACTGGCCAGGTAAATGTAACGGTTGCGGTAACTGGGTGACGTACTTGGCCACGGTGTTGTCAGGAAACACATCCAGCGAACTGTTACTGGGTAGGGTCAGGTAAAACATGGCGACTGAGCTGTCCTGCTGCTGCTGTTGGTTTTAATAGGTCTTCCAGGCCTTGGGCGGTTGTGTGCGGCGTTGTGTTCGTCGCGGTGACTTGCTACGTGTCACGGCTCTGGAGATGTGGGGTGTCTTGATCAAGGGTGTTTTTTTATAGGCGCGAAAAGAAAGTGCCCGTTGTGGTGGTGTTTTGGGGGTGACTCCGGTTCCCATTCGGCTTCCCAAGAAGGTAGTGGGCCACTCGGTGATTGCTGGGTTTGCTGCATAAAGGCCCAGCGGTGGGGGTTCCCCACCAATTCCTGTGGTGCATGCATGTCTTTCAAGCCTTGAGCGAAGACCTCCCATCCTCGAGGATCGGTGTGCGATCTGCGTTGACGCATCAGATCATTCACTAAATCCGTCATGGGGGTGCCGGGGACCACCTGATTCTGTACCAGGAGTTCGCCTTTATCATTCCAAGTCATGTTAGGATTCTGTTTCATCCGTTGTAATACCAGGCCAGCTTGTTTCTTGAACGAGGCAGGTACACTCTTCAGCACTTCGTCTTCCACCCACTGTGGGGTTGTGGGGGCTACCTCACCCGGCTGTTGGAGCGGTGCTGAGGTCAGCGGTCTGTCACGTGGTGGTGGTGGTGGTGGTGGTGGTGGTGCTGTTGCTGGGGTAGACAGGGTTTTATATTGGTCCATGAACGTCATGTACCGTTGAAGCGTCTCATTGTACCGTGGTACTTTCTCACTGTCGCTTAACCCCGGTCTCTGTAAGATCTGTTGCATCTCTCCATCGAGGCTGTTTATGGTCTTCACCGTAGGTGGGACAGGGTAGGGTGATTGGAGGTTTTGCAGAAACCGTGGTTCGACGAGGAGCATTTTTTTCGTGTGGTTCATTGTCGGCCGAAGAGTCCACCCAATACTGGACCCAACACGGAAGCGGCCAACGGTGCTAAGATGGCCCCGAGAAAGCCGCCTTTCTGTAACACCTTTTCTTTTGTGTTTGAGGGACCCGCTTGTGGACTAGGGTTCGGAGACCTGTCTTATGCTTGGCCAACTTGGTCTTCTGAGCCGGAGTCAGTGGTACGTTGCCTTTTAACAGGTTGTACCCGATCTCGCACAGACAGCGTACAAGGTCAGGGTCCGTACCGCGTACAATGGTTCGGACCAACTCGGGTGGAGCCGTCTTCAATACACGGAGCGTGGGAGCGTGCTTCCGTACTCGCGCAGACATCATGTACAACTAATGCTAGAACCCATAACTCTGCTCTTTTTATCTACTTCAGAGAACAGAGACAAAGTCAACCCTGCTGTGGTATTCATTCTTTTTATTATTCCTCATCATCAAACACACAGACCCCAGCTGGGGGCGCCACTGTGGGTGTGTTTACATTATTTTTGCATGTACACGTGGTGGGCCTCTCCGGAAAAGATGCCGGTCCGTAGTCGAAGGTGGTCGGGGGTGGCTTGCTTGAGGTCGAAGAGCATATACCCGTGCTGAGGGGTTGTGGCATCTTTGAAGGCTTCCAACGCAAACGGTGTGCGGCCGGGATATATCTACCTGCCAGGTGTGGTAGTTGAGTGTGTCTTCGGGTTTTGAAGACCACCAGGTAGTAAGCATTTAAGCTGATGTTCCGATGTTCTTTGTTTTACTGAACAGATTCTGCACAATGTAGATGATGCTGAGCCGTCGATGGTGGCTGCCTTTGGTAAAGAGTTGGGTGACCTGCGCATCCGTCTCCGCCATGAGATCATCCAGAACCACCAAGGTGTCGGGTTCCAAATCGGCCAGGTTGGGTAGGCCTTCCACGAACGTGATGTGGGGCATTGCTGCATACACTTCCTGCCATTCTCCGTAACACCACACGACTCCAGCAATAGGTGGAGTGATCTTGCTGTCGGCGTGTTGAAGGAGCTTCCTGACGAAGTGCGTTTTGCCGGAACCCGTCGGTCCTGCGATGAGACACGTGAAGGGATGCTGCCAACGGGGGTCCATGGTTGAAGGTGTATCCGTTGTCGTGGTAACCCGCTCTTGTAAATTTCGTACGAGTGGAACTGAGGGTGGAAAACGTCGGTCGTCGTTGTTCGTTCACGTTCAGAGATGGTGCTGGGGGTGGCATAATGTGGGTGGTCGTCGTCGTTGTTTGTTCATCGTGAGGGGATGAAACCTGGTGGGTCTTGAGACGGTGGTGGCGCACGGCAAGTGCAGAGCCTCGACGTGGCTTGTACGCGGGGTGTAGTGGTGGTGGTGGTGGTGACTGGGCTCGATACGACTGGTGCTCTCTGTAGACCCGTTTCACTGATGGCTGGTATTCTCAGTTGGTTAAGTAACGTACTGACATAGGTTACGTCGTAAAACACACCTCCGTACAACACACTCAGCAGGGTTAGCAATAGCACCCCAAAGACCACTTGCGCTTTGCGTGTTTTGCGAGACGCTGTCTTCGGAGGCAGCCGCTGTTGGTCCATAGCACTGGGGTCGGACGTGGAATGAAGGAGGACGGCAGTGGTGTCTGGCTTTATAGTCGTTTCACCTGGTTGGCCGCGACCCAGGAATTGAAGGAACTGGGCCAGCCTCGCCATTTTACGAAATGAAACAGTTTGCCACGTCGACGTTCCGTTTTCAAAATCTGCTCCACCGTGTAGTAGTCTTGCTGTGTTTTTACAACAGGCTGTAATTCCGTCTCGTAAAACGTCCTCAGCAACGTTTCCCCTTGGAGATCTTCCAGTTCATAGACTCGCCGCTGTCGGGGTAGGCGCCGTTTAATCAGGAAGTGCTCATCGCTCCAGCTGGGCAAGTAACTTTTCTCGAACTTACCCTTGACTTTACTGATCCGTACAGGGTCGCCGACCTTGTACACCGCCTTCGTCGTTCGCTGCGATGGCCTGGGGTACAAGACACGCCGGACTTGGGCTTCATTAGTGTTGGGTCACGGCAATGTGGTTTTCGATATTTGATGATAGGCTCGGGATTGCAAAACTCCCTCACCAGTTTCGGGAGAACATCGATGTACTGCTCAGTCTTTATAGGTGAAGATGAGAAGATGCGCCTTTGAATTGTCCGGAAGATCCATCCACCACGGAAGCCTTGGTCTCGTTGTACGTGGGAAGAAAAACACCTTCGTTTCTTGAGAAAGGCTTGGAAACGGTCTGTTGAGGAATTCCGTGCCTTCATCGGTTTGCAAATACAAAGGTTTGCGCCCGGTCTTGAAGATGTCTTTGAACGCCGCTATGAGATTTGCTCCCGTTTTCGTCCGGATGGGTACCACCCACGCATACTTGGATAGGATATCGATGCACGTCAAGATATACCGATTCTCATAGTTGTGTTTGGCAAAAGCGCTCATATCCACCAAATCCGCTTGCCACTGGGCATCTATTCCTCCCACGATGACCCGGTTCCGTAGAAAATGGCGACGGACAGATCGATGTAAGGTATAGGTGTCTTGTCTTCTTAACCAATCTCGAACTTGGGCACGTTGTACCCCCTGGGGTTTGGCGGCTCGAGAGAGAGTCGACAATGCACTATAGGCTGCCGGACTGTCGGGACTGTAGTATAAGTTATCCAACACCTTCTCCCAGCGCTTCATGGTGACAAAATGATGATGGACCCTGGCTCTATCGTTTATTTATAACGAGTATATCTTGGGCCTGAGTTTCTTTCTGATTTTCTTCGTGGACTTCCACAGTGGCCATGGTCAATGACCAGTCCAACTCGTCTGATGACCGCTTGATAAACACTTCATCCACATCCACTACGGCATCTTCCAATGCAGACCATAGATCCGGGTGAAGGGTAAAATGCACTGTACCTCCATCTAGCCGAGCCAATTGAGCAAAGAAAGGGCCGCGTCGGATGTACACATCGTGACACAAGTGGATGAGGTCGCCGTCCAGTTCACCAGACAACACCCGTTTGAATTTGGTCCAGCCCTCCCGGGACAGACGAATGTGAGCCGGGCACGTTTGTGTAGGGTCCGTGTCTCCCACTACCTCCTCCATGATATCGACCTTATCCGCATACACGTGCAGGAAAACCTCGGGGGTCAAGCTGAAATACGCCAGTACTATATGCTCCGTCATGGTCAGTACGTGAATGGTGCCAGATTTCACTGTCTCTCGTATTTATAGGGAGAACCCCGTGAGATCAAAGGATCAGGTGGTCATGTCATTGGGCTGACTGAGTGTAGCGGGGTAATCAATGGCATCGTCGTCGGGTTCATGTAGTTGTTCATGGGGTTCAGTCATTGGCCCCGCGGCTTCATCACGGATTTTTTCTTCTTCTTCATCGTTCTGGCCCGTCATGTGTGTGTGGGTGGCTTCATCAGGTGACACTGTCATTCCAGCCTCTGCGCATTCTATACATATAGTATTTTCTCCATCCGCTTTTTTTTCATTAGGTTCATCTAGTGCGTGTTCGATGGCACGAGCCCATGCCAATTGGTGGGGTGATCGATCGTCGGGTATAAATAACTGGTCCACCAGAGGGCCTATTTTCTCCAAGGCTGACCACAGAGAGGGAGTTAGGAGGAAACTTCGAGCCGGCTCTTGGTAGCGTCCCACCCGTGGATAGAGCGCAGTATGGTATACGTAGTTGGCCTTGTCCAGGTGGATCAGGCGTCCGTCTAACTCTCCGCTCAACACTCGTTTAAACTTAGTCCAGCCATCACGCTCTAGTGTCACCCTATCCGATAGAGTCTCAGCGTGCTCAAAGCAAATATTTCCACAATCTTCGACCAGGGTCACTTTAGCATCATACACGTATAACTTCACATTGGGTGTAAGCGCCAGGATGGCTTGGAGTGATGACATGCTTCCTCTCAATGTCGAACGGAGAATGATACCCACTCTGTCTCTTCCCCTCGTATTTATAGGGCCTATTCTGTGAGAGGCGGGTCGTGTGCAGAGAATACTTTATCGACCACAGGAACTATTTTTTGCAAAGCCGTCTGTTAATCACTGTAGACGTCTCCTTTTTTCCCGACCGCCGCATCACGGACTTTCCCCTTCGTTCGCTCCCGTCACAAGTGTGTCGATCTCTTCCCGGGGTGACACTGACCCTCTAGCCGCTGTGCATTCTTTACATATAGGCCTTTTTTTTCCCGGCTGTAGTATCTGGTTTACAGAAACAAAATTCTGCCTTATCTAGTCTTTCATGCGGTTCAGCGAACGCGTCTTCTATAGCACGAACCCACGCTAATTGCTCAGGTGATCGATCGTCCGGTGACAATAACTGGTCTACAATAGGCATTATTTTCTTCAAGGCTTCCCACACAGAAGGAGTTAGGCTGATACTGCGCGATGGCTCTTTATACCGGCCTAGACGTATGCGAAGGGATGGTAGGGTATAGACGTACATGGCATTATCCAGGTGGATGAGCTCTCCGTCCAATTCTCCGCTCAACACGCGTTTAAATTTATTCCACCCATCACGCTCTAGTGTCACCGGATTCCATAGCATTTCAGCGGGTGTCCAGTAAATAGCTAGATCGTCTTTCGCCAGTTTGACTTTATCTGCACACACGTATAACCGCACACTAGGTGTAAGAGGCAAGATGGCTCGTAGTGGTAGCGACATGCTTGCTCTCAATGTCCAACGGTAAATGATACACACTCTGTCTCTTCCCCTCGTATTTATAGTGTCAATACCACAGCGCCAGGGTGAATAGGGCACAGACTAGTATGAGGCCAACCAGTCGGCGCTGGTTCCGGCGTGAGCGCTCCTGGTCCATAGCGCGAGCATCAAGGATGGCTGTCATAGTCCAGTAGTGGTGAGTGATGGCACGCCTGTCCATCGAGTGCACTCTGTGGAGGACCGCTCCTGTGAACTCGTTCAGGATCTGGCGTCGTCCCTCGTTGTCGTCGCCATCTGCAAACATGGACCGGACCACTGCTCGGTAACCCGTGAATGAATTCACCACGGTGGCATACTGTAAAATGCGAGTCGCATGGGGCTGGATCTCCGCCATGGCTGTGTAGAAATGAAGGTGTGGGATACAGAGGGACATGTTTTATAGACCAGATGTAGCTCTACGGGTGTAGTCCGTGATACGTACTATTCTGATGGGTCAGTCCAAAAAAAGGGAGCAACAACAACAACACAGATTACAGATCAATCCTTTTATTATGCGTGAACAACATAGAAATGCATGTACTGACCTGTCTGTGGGAGGTTTCCCACAATGGCGTTCACCTTCGCGTCTTTTCGTGTACGTCCGTGTCTTTTCGTTAAAGTCCGTGTATCTTCGGTAAAGTCCGTAGGCATTGGGCAAAGAAGCTTTTTCCCGAGACCGAATCACCACCAGACATGACTGCATCACCGCGGATGAATACATTCTTGCACTCACTCACACCACAGGTCGAGTGAGGTATCAAAGTGAAGCATAGGTGAAGGAGCATCTAATGGACTGGGTGTGGGGTTGACATATCGATAAAAAATGGATATGACCTTGAACTGATCACGTGACCTCCCGTGATGACAAATACCCAGAACCAAGTCAGTACATGCATCCCATAGTCCCAGGTCACGCCCGATTCACGCAGACCGGAAGTGACGTCATACACCTGCGCACAACCGTGATGGAAAAACCCCAGAACCAAGTCAGTACATGCATTCCATACAGGCAGAATGCAGGCAGGCAAGCAAGGCAGGGATGCAGGCAGGCAGGCAGGCAGGCAGGGAGACAGGTCAGGTCAGGTAAGTCAGATTGTATACACCCCTTTCCCTAAAAATGGACTCCTTTTATATCCAATTGACCTCATTTGCATATTTTCAGGGACAACAGGCCGCCATTTTGAAACACACCACCCTAACACACACAAACATGCCGCCATCTTGAAAACGACATAGGCAAAGACCTCATTTGCATATTTTCAGCGGACAACAGGCCGCCATCTTGAAAACGACCACCCCTAACACACACAAACAAGCCGCCATCTTGAAAACGACCACCCCTAACACACACAAACAAGCCGCCATCTTGAAAACGACATATGCAAATGAGGGCTGGGGAAAACCCATAACACACACAAACAAGCCGCCATCTTGAATACGACCACCCCTAACATACAAAAACAAGCCGCCATCTTGAATACGACCACCCCTAACATACAAAAACAAGCCGCCATCTTGAATCCGACCACCCCTAACCTACAAAAACAAGCCGCCATCTTGAATCCGACCACCCCCACCATACAAAAACAAGCCGCCATCTTGAAACACACCACCCCTAACATACAAAAACAAGCCGCCATCTTGAATAAACACAATGAACCCAATGACCTCATTTGCATAAAAAACGCATTTAAGCCGCCATCTTGAATACGACCACCCCTAACCTACAAAAACAAGCCGCCATCTTGAATACGACCACCCCTAACATACAAAAACAAGCCGCCATCTTGAATCCGACCACCCCTAACCTACAAAAACAAGCCGCCATCTTGAATCCGACCACCCCTAACCTACAAAAACAAGCCGCCATCTTGAATCCGACCACCCCACCATACAAAAACAAGCCGCCATCTTGAATATACCCAATGAACCCAATGACCTCATTTGCATAAAACTCATTTGCATAGACTCACGCATGCGCACACACATAGCCACGCCCCCAAAATAAATTCTGCGCATGCGCAGTGAGACGCTGTAGATACTTAATCAACTCTACCTACTACTAACCTGTAACCATTTCGGTCATCCGTACGGAGTAACACTGACCCTGGGATCGTGTGTATCCATTTCAGACTACTTTCGGCAACTGCTAGAGGGAATTTTCATAAATCAATACCACGTGACTTCGTCAGCCAATCAGCTAAAGTCTACCGACGTAACCCCAACGTAACCCGCCATTTTCGAGTGATGTGATGATCTATTTCTTCAAAATTACAGATCTACCACATCTCTTGGATGATACGAAAGTTATTCATACCTATATATTTTGTAAGCCCAGGCAATATCTGTTTCCGGGGTATGTATGAAAACCTGTAATTTATCCGAGTTTTCGAGTCTGTTTTCCGCCGGATGAAGGCCGAACAGAATCCGATAAAACACCGGATATCACTCCGCGATAATGGAGACACACGATTCGCAAGTCATCTTATGGATGGCGAAGTGTACGCAAATTGTGTGGGCTATTGTCCGACTCCGAACGGGTCGGTATATTGTGACGTAATGCTCAGGTAGCCTATTCCACAACTTTGTGTCAGATCTGTTAGGCCAGTCTAACGGAAAGTCCAGGTTCACATGCTGGCACTTACCCTATACCTTCCCATAGGAATAGCCTCACTATCCACAATCAATGATCAGTTGGTCGATAAGAAACTCAACAATTACCAAATATTGATCATTGCACGATTCAGCGCAAGTTTATTAATGATGATTAAAGAAATAACCGCAATTAACCTGTCGGTACAAAACATGTTTTCAACTAAGCCCTTATTTTGAGAGCATTTCTTGAATAAAATATCCACATACGATAAGTTATAATTGTCTGCCTCCGCATTAGCGACAACAGTTGAGACTGCTTAAAAAACACAACACGTTGAGGAATGGACTTAACTGGTGGATGTGAACCAGGAATATTCCGATACTGGCCTAGTACGTGAAGACGGCCTCGCATCAACACACACACACTTTTTGGCCTTTGCCTCAATAACCAGAAGCCTGTTATGTTATCGAAATGTCTTTTATTTTGCCTTTACCTTTCGTTGTGTCCATGTTCGTTATCAGTGTTACATTTTAAATTCCACATTGAGATGAGAAAAATTGAAATCCGAAAGACAAAAAATAATGCAAATTGAAGATTCGATCCCAGAAGTTATAGGTTTCTCGGGTCTTATAACGAACGACCGTAACCACTCGGTCAGAGAGACGATACGATTTCAGCAACGGTAATCACGTCGTGAACAGTGTCAAACTATCCTTGCCCAGCTATACAATTGCTTTGAATTTTTTTTTTAATATTGGGAAAATATGACACCTTTAACCAAAACCATTTTTCGATATCACGTAGAACTCGACTCACCGAATTTGCAAATGTTAGAACGATTTTGGTTAAAAGTGTCATATTTTCTATGTGATGGGAATTCTTTCCCTATACCACCGAAACTATCGCAAATCAACAAATAAGCATTTTCCAACGTTCTTAATAATTTATTGATGCATCTCTCCTCGGTGAAATTTGAGAATATAAAAATTCAGTATTTTGCTCCGTCAGGCTAATAACTTTTCGTGTAATTACGAGACAATTATTTTTTCGATTCATAAACACATAAAGGACAAAATCGCGGGTAAATCGAACACCTCCTTTCTCAACCTCAGAAGCTAGAAATCTAAAGATCAGTAACTTTCTTTATAAAAATTAAAGCGGAAATCTGAAGGCCTTGTTGCAATTTTTTTTTAGAATAATGATAGAACTACCTGCCGTTGTTACCGCTGAAAATCCTCATCTTTCGTCAATGATTTACTTTGTATTTTTATTTTCAGGATTAGGCAAATGACGTCACTCGGGTGAAAACTCCAGCAGGTAAGCACCTCACTAAAAACAGGCTCTAATGCAGACTACTTCAGGGCATGACGCGATTTTCCAAATGGCGGGAACAAGTCACAAAACTTCTTTCAACTAACGACTGAACAAACGCTGCGTGCCACAGGGACAAGACCACTATTAAAAATAGTCCCGATCTCTGTTGCGAGTAATATTTGAAGGCCAGTGGTAGGTGATTGGAGTATGATATATGTTTGGTTCCGCTGTGAGTTTGATTTTAACCCAAGGCCTAACGAGGAGTTGCTAAGAGGGACTATTTGGGTGCCTGTGCACCGCTTTCTGAAAGCAGAGAAAGAAGCCAAAATTATGACGTCATTTGTACGAGCGCGCATAAGTCAAAATTTCAATGGGCGACCCCCGTCAAGAAGCCTGTCCGGTTGTAGCACTTGAATAAATGTACATCTTGCCGAAATATGGGAGTCTAGACTTAATTAATGAATCGAGGAAATGCAATTACGTTAACAGTTTTTAACATTGCCGCCAATGTAAATTGTAATAGTGGTCCGACCCCCACAATAAGCCAGTGAATGCAGGGTAGTGTGAAAATATTAACTTAGACGGTAAGCGGAATTTCTAACACGCCTCCATACACACCTCTACATCGGTTTGAGTACAAACGTCATGACCCACAATGCCGTCTATCAGCGCTTCCGATCATGCTTCTGATATTTTGTTTCTTACATAAAATTATCATATGGTACTACGTATCTGTCATAAATGGCTCCAGTGTCACTCTAAAGGCTACCTGCCTCATCGTTGACATTATGACGGGGCCAATTCCGAACTACCATCATCCATAGCTGGCCAAGCTGGGTCATACCACGGCCTGAAAAGGTCTTGCGCACGTAGCGTTCACTACGTATATTCGTCACACGAGTGCTGATTAGTGCTGCCTTTCTTTAATCTGTTATTTTTTTTTCGAGTGCGTATATATAGACGCATATACGCCATCGAAGATATTTCATTGTCCAATCTATCTTGCCAATATGATCAGCTCCACCATACCATTCTCATCCACAACCCGCATTCTTTAACGCCAAATGTTAACTTATGAGATGAAGACATGCAAAACGAAATATCCAGATATAGGACCCTATTTTGGGGGGAAAAAGTTATCATGTTGACGATTGCATTTGTATACATATCTGGGTATAAGGTCAAAACGAGGCTGGAACGGAACAGGCGGCAGTGGGTCGAAACTGACACCTCTTATTAAGAAATGTAATCTTATATTCCCTACAGTTAGGTTTATCCCCAGCTAAGTTACTTCATTAATAAATTTTATATAGACAATTATATTAAGGCCCTTATAATGATTTTTCCAATCAAACCATTTTCCTTTGAAACAGACGAAATTTCACTCTGGAGGTTCGGAAGTTCACTACGTATATTCGTCACACGAGTGCTGATTAGTGCTGCCTTTCTTTAATCTGTTATTTTTTTTTCGAGTGCGTATATATAGACGCATATACGCCATCGAAGATATTTCATTGTCCAATCTATCTTGCCAATATGATCAGCTCCACCATACCATTCTCATCCACAACCCGCATTCTTTAACGCCAAATGTTAACTTATGAGATGAAGACATGCAAAACGAAATATCCAGATATAGGACCCTATTTTGGGGGGAAAAGTTATCATGTTGACGATTGCATTTGTATACATATCTGGGTATAAGGTCAAAACGAGGCTGGAACGGAACAGGCGGCAGTGGGTCGAAACTGACATCTCTTATTAAGAAATGTAATCTTATATTCCCTACAGTTAGGTTTATCCCCAGCTAAGTTACTTTATTAATAAATTTTATATAGACAATTATATTAAGGCCCTTATAATGATTTTTCCAATCAAACCATTTTCCTTTGAAACAGACGAAATTTCACTCTGGAGGTTCGGAAGTGGCGCCTTGTCTGTCTATAGTCTGAATAGTAATGTCATAATTAATAACTCACCAAAAACAAACCCCAGTGAGAAATTCCTCCAAGACATTTGAAAAAGTAATGAGAAGTGTATAAAAAAAGTAATGTTCCCTATTGGCCACCGTATAAGAGGGATTGATTTCTGTCGAAGAGATTTGCGGTTGCTGAAGTCATGTGGAGTCAAGATTTCGTACGTTCAAGGCGAACCACAAAATTCGTTGGATTTAATCTACAACGCTTGTTTTTGTTGTTTTTTTGTTGTTGTTTTTTTTTTGTTTTTTGTTTTTGCACACAGAGTCACTGCCCTTGAATATGTCTCGCTCCAACACATTAAATATTCCGGAAGTACTTTTTCCAATTACGGCCATGATTATGATAATCTGCTAACCAGCTAACGTTCTTGAACTTCCGAATTCGGCGTATTGTAGCTGTAAGTATGCACGTATAGTTTATGCGCTTATTCGCTGTCGAACCAGCCCCAATTCGTTGTTGTTGGGTACTGACTGTTCGTTGAACACAAATTCGACTCGCTAAATAATATATAGCCCTCCCTCTAGCTATAATATAACCAAAACGTGTACCAACATTTTATAAATGTTGGTACACGTTTTGGTTATATTATAGCTACCCTCCCTCATACTCGGGATTTAGCTAAAATTCGACATGTACATGTAACAAGAGATTTGTAATGAGATAAAATGTTTTCTCATAATCACCTATATTTGTAACCCATCGGCCCTAACCCTAACTGGCCTGGTCCTTTTGGACCTGTCCCGGCTTTGGGGGGGGGAGGAGAATTGCAACCCCCACTCCGGGTCCCCCTATTTTTTTTTTTTTTTTTCTGTCGAAGAGATTTGCGGTCGCTGAAGTCATGTGGAGTCCAGATTTGGTACGTTCAAGGCGAACCAAAATTCGTTCGATTTAATCTCCAACGCTTTTTTTTTATTTTGCACACAGAGAATGGAATAGAATAGAATAGAATCTTTATTTGCTGATCACAGCGCCCCGAGAGGCTAACAATTTAATTTAATACAGAAAAATAGAAAAAATAAAATACTAATAACCCCATCCCTAGATTATATATGATTCCCTCCCCCTAATATTAACCCCACAAAACATTACCACAATACTAGTTAACTTTTAAAGTACTGTCAATGCCCAGCCGCTATTCCGGCCCAGGGGCGGAGGACAGTCAGACGGAGATGGCTCATTCCCATCTCCTACCGACGACCACCATCCGCCCCAGGCCGAAATCCCGGCTCGATGCGCCCTCCTCCGCCAGGCGAGTGGGAGCAGGAGTTACTGCCCTTGAATATGTCTCGCTCCAACACATTAATTATTCCGGAAGTATTTTCTCCAGTTACGGCCATTTTATCACTTCCCATTATGATAAAATTGAGTTTCCAAACCAGCTACTCTGCTAAAGTTCTTGACCTTCCGAATTCGGCGTATTGTGAGCTGTAAGTATGCACGTATATAGTATGCACTTATTCGCTGTTGAACCAGCCCCATTTCGTTGTTGTTGGATACTGACTGTAGGATTGATAAGTTGAATCACAGGCGCCGGCCTAGTTCAACAAGCTGAACCCTGCTGACATTTAATTTTGTGATATTGACAACGCAGGGTTCAGCCGTTGAACCGAAATTTCCTATCGCAAAATTTTCGCCTCCCGACCTGGATAACAGCGGGTGGATTTGCGCTCATAAAAAAGCAATAATACCTACCGTTTTGTTCTCGTTTGAATAGAATACGTATTTGCCTACTTCCCTGGCCATTTATTTTCTCTGCCCAGCTTCTTTCTTTTCCATAAACGGCAAAAGAAAAAAAAATCATCGCAGACGATCTTCCAAAAACGAAATCCGCCACCATTTTCGAACACTGTCACGTGAACCTGATTCGCTCACGTGAGGTTATTCTAAATTCAGGATTACAAGAGTCGGAAAAGCTGAATCCGCTCAGTCGACCCAGTCGCTTAGGTAGATGAAAAATCGCATGAATTACCTTTCTCAGTATGTGCATTCCATTATGCTTGATTTCGATAGTTACAGTTTTAAATTCAAATGCAGATAATGTGACAGCCTTATGAATGAGCCGTTTCCGACCTTCCTGTCTACAATCCCGAATTTACAAATGACATTTCAAAATGGCAGCGGATTTCGTGTTTGGAAGATCGTCTGCAATGATATTTTTTTCTTTTGCCGTTTATGGAAATGAAAGAAGCTGGACAGTGAAAAAAAATGGCCAGAGAAGTAGGCAAATACGTATTCTATCCAAACGAGCACAAAACAGTGTTCTTTAAAAATAGTCCGCCATGATCAGGGAGGACAAATTTGCGGTAAGCCGGTTCAACGGCTGAACCCTGCGTTGTCAATATCACAAAATTAAATGTCAGCAGGGTTCAGCTTGTTGAACTAGCGCCGGCCCTAATAATGTTAATTTCAGTGAAATAAAAGCGAAATGTCAATATATGAAATGTTGTTGTTGTTGTTGTTGTTGTTTACGTACGAAGTACGAAGGTAGTGTACGGCTCGAAAAACCGATCAGGAAATGCTCCCTTTTTCACAAATTCGTCTCGGACCAGCAACAAAACTATGCATCAATCGATCAAGTATACATTCTAGTTTCAGTAAATCGTATGATTGTTTCCATGACAAACTCTTTTCTATACAAAATAAATTGAAAACTACATATATTTCAGCAGCGAAGATCGATCGGTAACAAAAATGGCTGCGGAACATGGGTACTTGGGTGTGACGTCATGGCTTCATGCGTAGATACAGCCAATGGAACTCAATGGAACGCGATTTCGAATAGTTCATATTTCTCGCCCTGCTGTATCTACGCATGGAGCTATGACGTCACACCCACGTACCCATGTTACGCGGCCATTTTTGTTACCGATCGATCTTCGCTGCTGTCGAGGATAATAAATTGAGAGTTTTCGGATTATTTCGGCTGGAATACCCTCCGACCTGGAACTAAGTATATGCTAAATTGGAAGTAGGATGTATACTTGTTCAGCTTATCCATCACTTTGTGGATGTTTTCGAGGATAAAGCTGTGGAAACGAGACATTTGGACCACTTGGACAGTGTTCCGGCGGCTTGCGTTATTTACCTTGTTGTTACAACAACAACACGGCATATACAGATATAGACACGACATATGATATTCACTAATTTCTCTTTATTCAACCAAATTTACATAATTAGTGCAGGTGCCTGTGGTTGAATTTTTTGGGGGGTCGTAACAAATAAAGGTACTCACGTAAATAGACTCGTGCCCAGCTCCAATTCGCTATCGCTCTATGGAGACTAGTTATCGGCAGGCATTTTAAATCAGCACTGCACAGTGATTGGCCCATGGTATTCTCCACCCACAATGCCCCTCCATGCTTGTTTGGACGTCGGCAAAATGGTACATCTTCATAAAATTTATGACCTAGGCCTATCCCAAAGTTCACAAGATCGTTATTGTTTAGCATCATCAGATAAACAAGACTAGTACGATCAGACAACATGAAGGCGAAAATACTGTATAATTGACGTAATTCGTTGTTTTCCGCGTTTCAATGGTTGATCTTCAATGCAGAATCTAGGTCAACTAAATTTATAATGTCTGCTGCTTCAAACGAGTAGGCCTACAAGTACGTTCAGTTTTATTTTTTAAACAACAAAACTTGCATAATGTTAGCAACAAAAGTACATATCATAGGGCGTATGAACAGTACTATGTATTGAATGAAGAACAGAAATGCTGCAAATCCCCTGACCTGATCATGTACATGTCACGCTAAGAACCTTGAAATAGGTCATAAATTTTCCGAAGATGTACCGTCTTGCTGGACGTCGTGGTAGTCGTAGAAGCGAGGGCTTTATTTAGGAAACCTACCATAATCGCTCATCGCTCATCAAATCTTACAAAGGATCTATATAATACTTGGTGGATTGGTGGCCGTAGCGTTCAAGGCCCTTTATCGCACCATAGACGAGTACTGGTCACTAGATACACACGAATATGGTAGGCCGCAGGGGACAAAAATCGCCATTTGGTGTAGACACATATTATTAGCCAATCACAGAGCTGTTTTACGTGTTGACATTAATTATATATGTCTACATACAATTTAATTCGATATCATATCGAATTATTTTATATCCGTATACATATTATTTAGATACTGCATCAAATATTTCGATGCTACATCAAATTAATTTGTATCCCCATTCAAATCATTTCGTATCCGTATACATATTATTTATATATGGCATCCGGGATCCCAATATTTGTATGGTGGTTGGCCACTGAGGACAAAAATGGCTATTTGGTGTAGACACATTTCAGTCAATCATATAACAGTTTTATGTATGTCATACAGAATTCATTATATATGTCATACATAATTCATTAAATATGTCATACATACTTCATTCAATCACAACCACTGGAAATATGTATGACATGCAGTAATCGCTTCCGCCACAAAATGTTCTGTTTCCTGTAGAAATGGAGCAACCAATGACAATATGCCTTACAGATGTCTCGTACAGACAGGACGATTTCATTGGTTCAATACGATGCTACATCGAAATATATTTAGGATGCCATACCTAAATAATATGTATACGGATACAAAATGATTCGATACAGTATCTAAATCATCTGCAATGCTTATACAAAATTAATTTGATGTAGCATTGAAATGTTTGATGTAGTATCTAAATAATATGTATACGGATATAAAATAATTCGATATGATACCGAATTAAATTGTATGTAGACATATAATAATTAATGTCTACACGTAAAACAGCCCTGTGATTGGCTAATAATATGTGTCTACACCAAATGCCGATGTTTGTCCCCTACGGCCAGCCACAATTTAAATATTGGGATGGCATACCTAAATAATATGTATACGGATACACATTGATTCAATACAGTATCTAAATGATTTGAATGGGGATACAAATTAATTTGGTGTAGCATCGAAATATTTGATGCAGTATCTAAATAATATGTATACGGATATAAAATAATTCGATATGATATCGAATTAAATTGTATGTAGACTGATAATAATTAATGTCTACACGTAAAACAACTCTGTGATTGGCTAATAATATGTGTCTACACCAAATGGCGATTTTTGTCCCCTACGGCCTACCATACACGAACAACAACAACACATATTGACATTGGTCTATTTACCGGTCTAGATTTAGACCGGTAATTCAGCCAATCAGAGAATACAAAATGCCTGTCGCTAACTAGACCCCAACGGTGCGTGTGAGTTGAGGGCTAGGTACGAGTCTATCACGTAAACAGGGAAGCTAGGAGAGCCTGATAACATTTACTATTCAAGTGTACAGCAAGCCAAATGATCACAACTGGTAAAAGAATTTCCGCATGCACTGAGCTTAAAACGTGAAATCGCCATCAAAACTACCGTACTAATTTTAGCAGAGCGGAAGTCACGTGTTGAACAGGTCACGGATAATAATATCCCAAATGGGATATATAATGGGATATAATATCCCAATTGAGATATTACCCCATATCCCAAATGGGATATCTGATGAAAGTATTGTCCACAATTGACAAACCCAGCCATCCTCGGACAGGGTTTGGAAATGGACATGTTCAGCATGAAATAAATCAAGCAACATGCCTCGTGTCGAATCCAGGGCATTTCCCCCAATGGACATTTCCCCCAGCGGATATTTCCCCCAGCGTATATTTCCCCCATGGACATTTCCTCCAATGGGCATTTCCCCCAGTGGACATTTCCCCCACCCTATATTTTTAGGTTATTTTGAACATAGTTTTTAAACAATTTGACAAAAACACAATTGTTTTAAATATTTTTTTTATATTTTCTATAAAAAGGATATAAGGATTTCCACATATGTTTTATGATAAATAAGTGAAATACTGATAAGATATTATACATATACACAGTATATAGCAGTATTATACAGTCTTATAGCACATTTTATGACAATATAACACATTTTTACAATAAGTTTTACGAGAAAGCACATATATTATATAGCACATTTTCAAACGATATAATGCATTGGATCACATAGTGGTACAACATAATATTCATATACATGGTGTATATTTTAACATTTTAAGAAAACATCACCTAGTGGTAAGATAAAAGATGTATTTTTAAACAATATAATTTTGTTCAATTGTTTACATCAGTTTTCACTTAGTTCAATTTTATTCTAATCAAACGGCTTTGTGACACCGACCTACGAACAGTTAATGTTATGCTATATACCCTGTATACATCTTTTATTGTTTTAAAATGTGCTATAAGACTGTATAATACTACTATATACTGTGTATATGTATAATATCTTGTCACTATGTGACTCATTAATCGTAAAACATATGTGGAAATTCGTATATCCTTATATATGGAAAATAAAAAAATATATATAAAAAAATTGTGTTATTGCCGAATTATTTAAAATCTATGTTCAAGATAACCTAAAAATATAGGGTGGGGGAAATGTCCACTGGGGGAAATGTCCATGGGGGAAATGTCCGTACACCCTCGTGTCGTACCCAAAACCTCACTCAATTTTGTTGACATGCAATTTTATCTTCTTGACAAAATTATCAGAAAAAGTACTTTTATCAAGGTATCCAGTAGTGATTGTTAATATATTGATTATGATTTAGAATGAACCAATTCATAGCCACCTTTCTCTAAAAATATCACAATGGCCAACAACAACAACACCGCATATTATAACCTGGACATAAGCTGAAAGTGCTCAGGAGACAAATATGGGACAATTGTAGAGTTTGTGATTTGGATCTTTTAGAAGCTCATTTCACTTCGTGTAAATGCATATACTACTTGGTGTTAAAAAAAAAAAACTCCATGTACCTGGTAAATGCAGATACATTTATTGTCATATATCCCATTTGGGATATCAAAAAATATCCCATTTGGGATATCAAAAAATATCCCATTTGGGATATCATATCCCATTTGAGATATATATCCCATTTGGGATATTATCCATGACCTGTTTAAAGAGAACTTCCAAGCAAGAGAAATAGCTCTGATACCTGTTCAGGTGAAATCAATTGGATGGTCGGGTAGTTGACGTAAGAAAATTATGTTCTGAGTATGGATTCAGCATACTGTGTAACACAGGCAAGTCATGCCCGTCGAGCGTCTCATCGTTTTTTTTTCCCCCCAGGAAAGTGGAAGAGCCGGTCTATAAAATGTTTCAAGGATTACAGACGATTTACAGGGTTTTAGAAAGAAAGATTTCTACAGTTGTTCATTCTATTAATATCAGGGGGAGGGGGAGAATTGCCCGCTCCGGGTCCCCCTATTCACTTTCCTTACCCCTTGATCTAGGGAGCTGAAACTTAACACACTATGATGACTTTATATGTGACATGACGTCATTTTCAAAAACGGTATTTCTTTGGTAGATTTATCGGTCAGATTTTCCGAATTTGTCATTTATGCAATTTCTCCGCAAAAACTGCAAGATACATTGTAAATTTGTAAATATTAAGGTGATTTTTGCGACTGGATTTTGGCAGCAGTAAACTGGTACACGACAAATAATGATACAATGCAATTCAATTCAATTCTTTTTATTGCTCGACTCTGTCACATATAAAGTATGGCAAATTTGCCCGCTCCGGGTCCCCCTAATTATTTTCCTTACCCCTTGATCTAGGGGGCTGAAACTTAACACACTATGCCGTTGGGTCGAGCTCTACCAGAAAATGTAACAAAATCCAAGATGGTCACTTTGATGACATTTTCAAAAACGGCATTTCTTTGGTAGATTTTCCGAATTTTTCATTTATGCAATTTCTCCGCAAAAACTGCATGATACATTGTAAATTAGTAAATATTAAGGCGATTTTAGCTCACTTTTCATCACAGAAAAGGAGAAATTTTGAAGAAATATGATGCAAACATCGCTTTTCTGGTACCCATGTGGCCGCCATGGCCCATCTGAAACTTAATCATGATCCTCTGCTCGGGGGGTTATATAAATAGGCTCAAAATGACCCCAATATGATAGTGGCGGAGTTTCAGCTCTCTATATTTTGTCGTTCCGGTAATAGCACAGAAAGTTTGGTAGAGGGGGGAGGGGGGCATTTTGCCCCCTCCCCCTTCCTCCCCCTTCCTCCCCCCAGGCCTGGTAGGGTTGAAGATATCAAGTTCTGAAATATAAATGTTATTTGTCATAAAAATTTCCATATCCCATTCCCCCAATAGTATAATAAAGGATTTACAACTGACATAGAGGTATTTGTTGTGTACTTATTTAGCAATCTCTGGATTTTGACTCGGAGTAAAAGATGCTGCAGCGGTAAACTGATACACAACAAATAATGATACAAAGGCCAATTCTAACCAGGCAATATATTGGAATGGACAAGTAAATCAACAGTATCAATTTGTCTCGAAACGCTTTCCGTCATGATGCGGCTGTTACGTTCACCCCCGAAACAAAAACAGTTTTACCTGGCTTGCACAGGGATAAGTCGTTGTAAGCGAACTACTGCATGCGACAGAGGCAAGATTCATGGTACAGTATAGAAACCACTTTTAAGGGGGTGATATGTTCAACTACCTTTTTTCATGGAATCACAAGTTATCTGATTAATAAATAGGTAATACAGTGGATGGTCAGTACCTTATACCAAAATGTTCCCCAAACCTTGCTGAATGTGAATATGACACCTCTTCGAACAAACAATATAAATTGGAGAATATAATTACAAAAACAATGGTTCTTAGGACTGTCAGCAGAAGTACATAAATATTAAAAAGTAGTTAAGAAAATTCTGTAAAAAGTAATGTTCTACAACAAAGACTATGCTACATGTAGATATCCAAGTTGATTTGGGGAGTATTTTGTTATATATTTTTTTTTTTAGCTCGCCGTATACGAAGTAGGCGAGGTATTGGGAGAGAGAGGGGGAAAGTGGCGGTGTTGGTGTCGGTGTTGGTGTCTGGTTAGACTTTTATGTTTAGGCTGGACTTAGAAAGTTTTCTGGGTTAATCTTTTTTGTTTAGGCTGGACTTAGAATAATTTTGACTTCTTATTAGGCATGAGATGCAGTGTACATTGTATATACAGTCATACATACCAAATCACATACAGTATATTCCTTTATAGTATTTACTAATAGTCTGGTGACATTATTTTATTTCAGAAGTACAATATCAAAATAACTGGCAGGAAAATCCCGCAGTACCCAACCCCTGTTAGTTTTTAATTTCGTGTCGCCTTAAATGAAGGACGCCATTTCCTTAAATTTTGTTATCAAATTCTCGTTGACCCTGAAGCTTTTGCACAACCATATCTGTGTCCACACTTTTAACTTACTATATTAATTAAAAGTGAGTTTGAATCAGTTTGTGAGCTCAGTCTTTACCCGTGCACATTATTATGGAGCATTACAGTATGATTGGACACAGTTGTCATTGCATTCTTTTATTTGCATACAAATGTGAAGGTTTACCACAGTGCAAGTGTCCCATTGCATGTTGGAAATGATAGATTTAGTCCTACTACATGTATTGCACTGTTATTAGCTTTGTTTGTTCACATATCATCACACAAAGTTACACCAAGAACGTGGTCAAATTGCACACCTATTGTTCCTAACTATACATGAACATGTATTCATCAGATCTATGCAATGGGATGTGTAGACTTACTTTTGAAAAAAAATGTAATCTTTATTGGTAGTTATATAATATAGTTCCTCCTTCAAATCCAACCTCAACATCACTAAATATAGAAATCATATTTCTTAATAAATTTATTATTTTAAATGATGTACATTGCCAATGATGTGCAACCTCAAATGATGTGCCATCCTGAAGGGCTCGATCTTTTTGCGAAGCTGCATATATCTCTTATATGTGATACTAAACTTTTAGGTAGGAGATGCAGTGTACGTTGTAGGTTTATACTTGGTGTAAGAACGCACAAGACAAAGCCTACAATAGCCTGTCTGAGCTCAACAATGCGTCTAGACGTGACCCTTTTCAGCTGCAAAAGCCTCAACAAAAGCCTCAACAATGCGTTCTTACACCAAGTATCGACCTGTTACATATACACAAACACGTCAAATCAACTACAGTATATTCCTTTATAGTAATTACTAATAGTTTAATGACATTATTTCATTTCAGAAGTACAATATTAAATATTAACCCCTGGTGGTTTGGAATTTTGTGTCGCCTTTAATGAAGAACACCATTTCCTTAAATTTTGGTATCGAATCCCATTCCTCATCATGATTTAACCTAAAGCTTTTGCACGAACCATATTTGTCCAGGCATTTCACACCCACATCTCAGACCAAATTTCAATTGTACATGTATTCATAATGACATGTATAAGCTTACTTTTGACAAAAAAGGTAATCTTTATTTCAAGTTTTATAACTTTCAATCCAACTTCAACATCACTGACAAAGAAGTCAAATTTTTATTGCAATATGTATTGTCATTGCCAGTGATGTGCAACCTGAAGGGCTCGATCTTTATGCGAAGCTGCATGTTATTGATAATACCCAAAAGGCGAGCTGCCGGGTTACACATAACCCTTGTTTTACTTTATTAGTAATTGTCTTTAGTCTAGAAATTTTGTGTAGCTGACATGTGGGTCAAATCACAGATGGGTGTTTATATGCTAAGGTGTAACAAATATGGGACACTGAAGCTCAAAATATAAAATAGACTACAGCTCTTCTTCTTTACATTATGTGATGGTGATATCTCTCAGCTATATTAAAATTATAGTGTTAACATAGTCTTCAAGTGTGTTAGTATTCTCAAACCTGTTTTAGTACAGCATCACTGAAAATGTTGGACAAACACAGGACGGAAAATGGGGGAATAAAACAATACGTACATAATAAGGGAACAGAAAATGGATTTCTACTGCAATGGGACTTTAACGTATCTGTGAAGAAATTAGTACAAAGCATGACAATGTGTCGGACAAACAAAGACGGAAAAGCTGATGGAAAAATTGAAATAAACTATGTTGAAAATTATAAAGTTATGTGAAGAATACAAGGTTCTTTAACTTGATATGAAAATAAAAGTTATTTACTATTTTGTTAAAATATGCCTTTATGCGGCCCCAAAATAGTTGGACAAACTAAGACGGACAATGTTAAACAAATGGGGAGGAAAACCTGTCCGTCTTTGTTTGTCCAACATTTGAAAATACTACAATTATAAATACCACGAACCAAACAGTTCTTAGGTACAGAGAGGAAATGACTGTGTATCACTATAAGTGTGTATTTTGATGGTCTGCTCTGAATATGCACTTAGAATATGCTGAAAATTTACTTATGTGTCGGACAAACGAGGATGGATTATGTCGGACGAACACTGGCAAGGCAATGAAGACGGACACTGCATTTTGGTAGTATACAGCTAAAGTACATGGGATGGAAGCATAAAATTTGGGGCATGTGTCACCCATCACACAAGCAAGGGGAATCACAAACCCCATGAAATACTACTGCAAATAAAGTTAATTAGCATAATTAGTATGTCGGACGTAACATAAGACGGAAAATCTGAAGATTTTTGATAAATCTATTTTTCTTAAATATGCCTTTGCATTTGTCAGGAACTTTACATTCATGAAAAGACAGAAGGGGCATAACTTTCATTTTAATACGGTTGGCATCATTAACTATGTAGTTGTGAGTACTTAGAGATCTCTACAATGAGGGCTTATTGGAGGACGGAAAGTGTTGCGTCCAACCGTGGTGGTTAGGACCTTAAAATTGTTTTGTTAAATCACACTTTTGCCACTTTAATTGTGCATCAATTTCTACCTTTAGATCCATTCCACCTAGACACTACAAAGAAAGTCATCTTCTATGTGTATTATTACATATAAAAGCATCTTTTGGATGTCACCATGGTGTATGTCACAATCTTGGTGCAAATATTGGCCTCAAATCAAGCTTAATTAAGTTAATTAAAAACAAATAATTTGAAGTTGAACCTGTTATTATCTTTTCTATCTCCACAACCCTCAGACAAAATAGTGGCATTTCTAGAAGTTAAAATTTCTTATTATATGTAACTGTAATAAGTGACTTCAACATGAAGTGCCTGTTTGTTACACCTTAGCATATTAGTACCCAGATGTCAATTGGCAATTAATTATGCAGCTTCTTTTAGAACCAGGCACAATCAGAACAGGCTATGAATGAATGGACCACAATATGCAGAACTTTGGGGATTGAATAGAAAGAATCCAGGGCATTTCCCTTGCACAAACTGGTTTAGATGTATTAGCTTTTCAAACTGACACAGGTTGGTGGCAGAGGTGTGACACACACCTGTCTTCTGTAACTCCATATGTACAGCTTTGGACTGTCCTTCATATTGGCTGACACAAATTATCACTGCTTTGGACAATTATTTTGACACAATAAATGATAAAAAATCTTTTAAGGGGGTGATATATGTTTACCTTTTTTTCATGGAATCATAGGTGAGCTGATTACTAAATAGGCAATACAGTTGGTGGCCAATATCATATACCAAAATGTTCCCGAAACCTTGCTGAATGT
>JAVTVY010054526.1:0-28604 GCA_036873755.1 Hanleya hanleyi | reverse complement strand
AGCTATAGGCCTACCCGTATTGTCTGGTGCTGCAGCCAGTGACAGTCCACCTACGGGACTGCGCGGTTAAAGAATGAGAACTACGTTCCAGTCATTCCTCACCATATCGATCAAGCGTATTACTTTGATCCCGAACAGATCAACATGGTATTACTGGATTATCTGATGGGTGCGGCCAAGGACATTTAAAACATAACCGACATTGTATACCAAAGGGCGCCATGACCGACATCTGTCTTTGATTTATTTGACTCAGAGTCTCTTCAAGACATGTTTGAACGCATCATTACGATCAATAGCGCCCACAGTTTAACGCCCCAATATAAACAACCCAAACACAATAGAGACAATCCATCACATTTCGCATGAACTCTATGGCATCTGCTTGGACTAATTTAAGCTTTAAACCCGACGACTGGTACAAAGACATTGTAAGCGAAGCTTTAGGTCAATTGGAGGTTCAAATCGAGGCCCCAGGGTCTTCCGACAAAATACACTACGCCAACGAGAACGCATAAATGCTAATATCGACGCATTCGGCTGCTCGGCCTATTCCGTGGAAGTCCTAGTACCTCCAGCATTAATGGTGTAAGGATTTTACAGCTCTCAACTGTAAACCGTGATCCGCCGCATGTGAGGCACATCACATGCTATAGGATGTGTTTCCGCTCACATAGTCCTCCTTGTATTTCTCCCTTATCAGGAGACAAAATATATATCCAAATGAAATGGATATTCCCTTGATTCTACCCGAGAAGGATCTCTTCTAATTTGAGGTGTTTCTCCTGGTTTTTCTTCTCGAGCTGATCTCCATGCATGGTAACGGAAGTCATCAGCTGACATGCGCTGTTCGGAGTTTCGGCGTGATACTGTGCTTTCAACATGGATGCCAATATGGATTCCTAGTAGTGCGTAACGAGGTACTAATGTCCTACATTATCCGAGACCATGTTGAGTGTTATCGACGCAGCTCTACACCAAGCGGGGACCACCGAGGCCGTTTCTCTTCAACGCATGAGTTGGCATCTTGTCGAGCTAACATGGCTGACATCCAGTGGTTGACCCGGTTATGGCTTTTGTTGCATAACAAACAGATACAACCCAAAGATGATACCCGTGCCCAGAATCTGGAGACGGGAAATTATACCTTGGCCTGTCACTTTCCGCCCCCAAATTCAAGTGCCCATGCGCAGTATGACGTCACAATCACACCATCGCCATGATATTGTACTACACAACTAAAGCGTCCTATAGATCCACCAACTCGATATGGGTCATATTTACCCACTTTACATATATACACAGGTCACAAAACACATTTACGCAACTATTTCAATCCGAACTGCGCATTCTCTACTAATGATGATGTCACAGATGAACTGATTTCTTTCAATAGCCTTCTCTGACATCACTCCAGCTGGTGACCCCATGGGTACAGCACGTCTATATCCAAAATCTGTTGAGTCAAATGCAACCCAATCATTCTAACATGGTGGCTTATTTATATACACAGGACTTGCCTTTAATTTCTTTGCAGGCCAGGACAATCTTGATTTGGGTCGTATCACGGGAAGTGACAGTATAGATACCTTGGTCAGGATAGGGTTGGCCAAACAAACAGGAGTACGCTCTACAGCTCGGAGAGTGATGCTAAAAGACTTTACGAAATGCGCACACGGGGAATTATCGGTGAAGAAAGGTGATGTCGTCTACATTTTGTACCGAGACCACGAATGGCTGTACGTGATCACTGAAGATGGACGCGAAGGTTTCGTTCCTTTCACGTTTTGTACCAGAAGAAATAGCAACATCTCGGATACCACTCTAAATCCTTCTCCCGAAGAATATTCGAGACAAATCGGGATGTCCCATATCTCCGATCAGGTTGTATCACTCAATCGAGATGGTCTTGGGACATTAACCAACAACGCTGGTTGGTCATTAATTTCAGAAGGCTCTATTTTACCTCCACATCAAAGGGACAAGTTACAGCGTAGCAGCTCCTCAATTGAACACCATACCACCAACGAGTTACTGTGGCATTCACCGATGACCAAATCGGATCATTCCATAAGTACCATGCTTACATCTGATCGTCTTCCAACAAGTTACGCGGAGTTTGATAAAATATCAAGGGATATCAGGCCATTCGTAAAGGACAATCGGGCAGAATTTGTAGTTCTGTTTAATTTCGAAACCCTGGATGAGAACGACCTGGATGTGAGGCGTGGGGAGGTGGTTACAGTCTTGAACGACGAGGACAGAGAATGGTCGTGGGTGTCCAGAGGGGATATGAGGCAGGGATTTGTCCCTTACTCATTTCTATGTCCTATTCTCAGTTAAAACATTGTGAAAATGTTATATGGGGCACTGTACGTCATACCACTGTAACCTGACCTTCCATTCGTACGTCACATCACTGTAAACTGGCCTTCGATTCGTACATCACATCGCTGTAATTTGACCTTTGATTAATACATCACATCGCTTTAACCTGACCTTCTATTCGTACATCACACCACTGTAACCTGATCTTCCGTTCGTACACGACGCTACTGTAATCTGACCTTTCATTCGTACATCACATCATTGTAAAATGGTCTTCCATTCGTAGTTCAAGCCGCTGTAACCTGACGTATTCGTACATCACACCACTGTAACCCGATCTTTTATTCGTATATCACACCACTGTAACTTGATCTTCCGTTCGTACCTCACATCACTGTGACTTGACCTTCCATCCGTAGATCACACCACTGTAACCCGACATCCCCATTCGTACGTCACATCACTGTAACCGGCCCTTACATTTGTACATCAAATCATTGTAACATAACCTTTCATTCGTACATCACATCACTGTAACCTAACCTTCCATTCGTACATCAAATCGCTGTTACCTGACCTTCCATTCGTACATCACATCACTGTAACCTGACCTTCCATTTGTACATCACACCACTGTCACCTAACCTTCCATTCGTACATCAAATCACTGTAACCTGACCTTCCATTCGTGCATCACATCACTGTAACCTGATATTCCATTCGTACATCACATCACTGTAACCTAACCTTCCATTCGTACATCACATCACTGTAACCTGACCTTCCATCCGTGCCTCACGCTACTGTAACCTGACCTTCCATTCGTACATCACATCACTGTAACCTGATCTTCCATTCGTACATCACATCACCGTAACCTGACCTTCCATTCGTACATCACATCACTGTAACCTGTCCTTCCATTCGTACATCACATCACTGTAACCTAACCTTCGATTCGTACATCATATCACTGTAACCTGACCTTCCATTCGTGCCTCACGCTACTGTAACCTGACCTTCCATTTGTACATCAAATCATTGTAGCCTGACCTTCCATTCGTACACCAAGCCAATGTCAGCAAACCATCCATTCGAACCTCTCGCCACTGTAACCGGCCCTTCCATTTATACATATACGAATGGAAGGTCGGGTTACACTGGTGATATGTAAGCTGACAATTCATTCGTACCTCACCACTGTAACCTAACCTTTCATTCGTACATCACACCCCTATAACCGGACCTTCTATTCGTACATCTCACCACCGTAACCTGACCTTCCATTAGCACATCACACCACTGTAACCGGATCTTCCATCGATACATCACACCACTGCAACCTGACCTTTCATTCGTATATCACGCCACTGTAACCCGATCTTCCATTCGTACATCTCATCACAGCAACCTGACCGTCCATTCGTACAGCACATCACTGTAACCTCCCCTTTCTTTCGAATATCACGCCACTGTAACCTAACCTTCCACTCGTACATCACACCATTATAACCTAACATTTCATTCGTAACCTGATCTTTCGTACATCACGCCATTGTAATATCTGCCATTCGCATATCACGCCACTGTAACCTGACCTTTCATTCGTGCATCACCTCACTGTTCTGTTCTTCCGTTCGTAGATGACACCACTGTAACCTGACCGTCCACTCGTACATCGTGCCAATGTAACCAGACAGTCCACTCGTACATCAAACCATTGTAAGTTGGGGTTCCGTTAATACATCACATAACCGTAACCTGACCTTTCCATTCGTACATCTTGGCACCTGACCTTCTATTTGTAAATCTTATCGACTGTAACCGGACATTCCATTTCTACAACTCCTCACTGTAACCCGATTTTCATTATAATCATGTTGCTAGCAACCCGGAAACATCCTCTTCGGCTGCACATTGTGAATAATTGTTGGCAGGCTCGTTAGATAAACAGTTCATTGAACCCAAAAGTCCTCCTTGAGGTGGCAACGTTCGTGAGCATTGTCTGAAGACAAATAACTTTCCTGTTTTTATAATGAAATATGCTATCGATTTATTAAATGTTACGCCAAACACACCTTGGTGGCAAGTGCTGAATTATGAGGCTGTATTATTTGTCATTGACACAACTTCATGTGGGAATGCTGGATAGGTACCGTAGTATAACCGGGATACCATTCCGGGTAGGGTTTTGGGCGAGGAAGTTGGGCAACTGTTGGCGGCATGGAAGGACAGATCTGGCAGATACCTTAGTATTGTGTGGGTTACGTGGGGTGTGGATTACGTAGGATGTGTGGCCTGTTGCTCGCCGGCGTGGATCGAGGTCAGTTTCGGGGGCTCAGTGACTTTTGACCTGTGACGTCATCGCGCACATGCCCACTCGCTGGAAATGCGTAGGGAGGCGTTCGTTGACGAATGTAATTGTATGTTGTATCAAATGAACGCTCTCACACTGTGCAGTAAAACTGGGTTGATTTAAAAATAGTATTGTCATCGGGAGCTCCCGATATAGCCGTTTAACACTCCCGTGATCCTCTGTCTCTAGTTTCGGACCTGGGAACACACTCACTTTGCGCAATAACTTCCGTCGACGCCCACGTTTAAAGCCTGGGACTGGACCAAATTGTCAAAATATCTTTGACAATTTAACAACGTTCGACGTATAAACCGAGGTGTGTGTGTGTGTGTGTGTGTGTGTGGTTCAAAATACAGCAAACTGTCATCTGTCCTGAAGAAATAACATGAATACCTATCACAGCCAGGAATAATTGTTCGTGTGTACACGTCGTCATAGAAAATAAGCCAGGAATTTTAAGAAAGGAGCTGCGCAACTGCATTGCAAAGTCGATCTCTCCTCTGCACCGCTGGAACTGTAAACTATGTGGGGTAAAAAAAAGTTATTGTCGCGATTTGATTATTGGTCCACAGTGACCTTGACATTTCGACTTCAATAGGTTTCTTGCTGCCATGAGCTTGAGGTTTCCCTGAAGTATTCCACATCCCTGAACTGAAGTTTTAGCGCAATGTTTTCAATAATTTCCCGATTTGGAGGCGACTGATGTTGACCTTTAAACCTTTTACCTCAATTTGATACCTGACATCGTCTAAACAACACTCAACTTTTAATGATTTTCTGATTTTTGAGCCACAGTAATCTTGACCTTTGATCTATTGTCCTCAATTTTGGCGCGCGACATCTACGTGACCGCATGGCCATCCTGGCGAAATTTGAGAGAAATCCGTCAATTTGTTAAAAAGTCAAGGAACTAATAATGAAAGTCGGGAATGGGGAGAAGGTTCTGCAGCTTTTAATACATGTAGCAGATATAGCCTAAAAATATATTTATCCGACATTCACAAGTTAGAATAACACACACCCGATACTCCCGCCGCAGATTTATAGTCAAAGATAGAAAATAAAGCACAAAAACCAAACTTATACACTGTTAAAAATGTTTGTAAAGTTACAGTAGAAAGTATTGTAAAATGTGACAGTGGAATTTACTGTTAAATAGGAGCATCAGTTTCAACTGCTATTTTACAGTTCATAGCTGTAGCAATACAGACAACCAGTGTAAATTTGCATCTTCTGGATGAACTACAGTATTAATTGGAGTAAAGGGCAACAACGCTGTATTGTAACATTATCCGGGTGTAAAATTACAGTAAGTTTATTAGGTGTATTTCATATACCTTTCCAGATGTTTTCATCTATAATACACAGACAACTTTAAGTATAATTTATCTAAAATGTGCAAGGAGGAATAATGAGTTTGCCTGCCAAGGTTCAATCCTCGGGGGTGGTCGTTGGAGTTAATGTACATGTTCAAAGACCAACTTAGTCTCTAATATTGCACCGTTTCACAAAGCTGATGTGCAGGATGATAGAAAGAAATGTGTTTGCTCTTATATTATCGGTGGTGCTGAATATAAATATATATTTAACCGAACCATTACGTTCTGGGAATTTTCTTCTCTACTCTCTTGAAAGAGAGACACCAGGGAACTTGACTTCTTTAAATGCTATAGGCCAATGGACTTTCTGCTGACCATGGATTTGTACAGTTATTTCTGTTGATTTAACGGTATTTTTGTTGTAATTACGCAATACTACCACTGTGGTAAAATTACAACATATGCTGTAGAAATACAGATATACAGATCGGGCATCCTGTAAAACTACAGTGAAAAGCGCTGGTACCCTTTTTGCCAGCACTTTTTGCTGTAAAATTACAGCACCCTTTTTTACAGTGTATGCTTGGTGGCTTTTATTACGCGGTTCAATCTTATTTGTTCACATTAATTATGTTGTTATGTTAGATACTGAAAGTGACCGATCGTCAAAGAAGAATATTTGCAGACATCGTTCTCGATAAATGCACGGCAAGTATATTCGAGAAAATAAATTATGTTCATTAAATCAGCGTCGGTCCTGCGTCCTTTGCTCTCATTGTTCTCCTGCTGATTCATACCGGCATATTTGCGCCTCTTGACCACTAGAGGCGCTTTAGTCGTTATTCAATCATTGTGCTAACCAAATACGGTATATACTTCAAAGAAAACACTGGTCAGTTGCTGGACCGCTATCAATAAAACTGCACTTTAAACACGCGACATGGACAAACGTTCTACGATCTTTCTGTCATTCCGCCTGTTTGGCGCCAGACACTCAACGACCAGTCTGAACATGTCATGGCTACAATGATTGAACCTCGCGATAGATAGAACATATCACTCCATCCAGGGGCAATCAAAATTCCTCTGACGATAACACTTTCACAGAAGAAAGCTTTGAAATGCAATTGTTGTTGGTCCTATAGGCCTACTTACACTGCAGGAATATTTGATCCGTGCTATAGGACTGGGCTATATCAGTTGTTCGCTTTCATGTTGCCTGCTGATGTGAATAATGTATCCGAAAGAATATTCATAAAATAGATGTTCATTGATTCGCAGCAGTTTGATATACTAAGTGCCTCTCTAGCTGCCAAGAGACGCGAAAATGCCGGCCTGAATGAGTGTGGACCATGGAGAGTAACCGACGCTGAAGTAATGAGCGTAGACAATAAATATGCGAAGTACAATATATATATTATATATAGAGCCCGGAAATTTTATTTGCAGAACACGATCAAGTTTCGTATGGACCTGCATCTTTCGGCCAATTTAAAACAATTTTATTTTTTAGCATGCAGCAAAGCCACCTTTGTCGGGTTGAAGCTTTTCACAAGGAATTGACATTTGAATGTCCCCGAGCTAATTTTGACGACGCGGATTGTTGTCCAGATCGAGGCTTGTGTCAAAAGGAGGTAAAGCCGCGCGATTCTCTATTACGTCACGATCGGCTGCTGGCTGTATGTCGGATTCTCTTTCCTTTTTCTTTCGTGTGCACTTGGATTTTTGACGGTTTCGCGTCCCTTTGGAAGACTTGATGGACTTCACTGGTCTTTGAGGGCGAGTAGACTGATGAACAATTGTCAATGTCACATCGGGTCGAACTAACCCGTCTATTGCTTGGATACTCCGTAAAGCCTTTCTTTGCTCCGGGTTTAAACGTTTCGGTTCTGGGCTCTGTACTGTCACTTTCAAGGTACCATTCTCCCAAAGTGCAATAGATTGCAAACAAACTTGTCCCTGCATCTTTTCAGTTTTTTGTGCTTGTCTTATCACAGGTAGAGATTGAAAGTCAGTCTTTTCTTTTGTCAACAAATGAGATTGTTGCGATGTAGACGCATTGGTAACATAAGGAAAAGATATGTTGATTGGTGGAAGGAAATGTTCTTTGTAAGCTACCGAGTTATTTGACAGCTTCTGGTCTAGAGTCACTGTGATGTTGGATTTTGATTGGCCAAGAGGACCCGTTATAGTGGACTCTGATTGGTTTAGCGGTCCCGTTATTGTGGACTCTGATTGGTATAGAGGTTCCGTCATCGTGGACTCTGATAGGTCTAGAGGGCCTGTGGTCGCGGAGTGTATTTCCTCTGGACTGTAGTCCTCGTCAAATGTGAGTGAGTATGAATTCGAGAGATTGTCGACACTGGTGCAGCTAGCAGTCGTGTAATAGCTTTCTGCAGAATCCGAGTTCCAATAGAATTCTTCATCGTCCGAACTCAACTCTCTTTCCCGCTGACGACTCGACCATCGAGAGGCGCACGTGGCCTGTGTAGAGTGAGCAGACGACATCTCCCGAATTGATTGTTGGATGGGATTGTCAGGTGCCAAGTAGAAATCGTCTATGTCGTAACTTTCAGAATTTATCGGCGATCTGTTGCCTCGTACCGGTTTTGGCTGATTCGAGGGCTCTGAAGCGGGACTCGTGTCTTCCACATGGCGCTTCATATTTTTTCTGTCGCAATATAATCCAGACGTCAAGAAAGAAGGCATGATGGTGTTTGATGAAGAGTAAGCTGCGGACCCGAATGATTCTATTACGATAGGGTCATCGAAATCTCTGTCGTAGAAGGAAGGGACGATTACCTCTGAGGAGTCAAACCGCCTCGGCCTCATAGAATATAACGATACTGCAGAAGCCTGCTTTGGTATGGGCGTATCCTTGCGGCCATTGCTTTGACTGGTTGACATTGATGTGTTGTTCCTGTTAACCGCCTTTGGGTGGCGAAACTTGATGTCTTCGGTTGTATTCCCAGATTGTCTCAGCTGGGTAGGCCATTTTGGAGGGTTCTCAAATGGCACCACGAACGCCTCGTATCTGCGGTTATGCGCCTTTGACCCTCCCGAATTTGATGACTGGTGAACTGGATATTTAGAAACAGTTACAGTTTCTGTTGACGATTTCCTTGCTGTCGACATATCTCTTTCAGTTTCCGTCGTCTTTCCGTATGACGAATGGTCTTTGTCATCTGATGCGTCCACTGTTGACGATTTCGCATGATCCATGTTGTCTTCCATTGCCGCTCCTTGATAAGGGGACGTCCGTCGGTCGGTAGGTCACCTGCATTGAATTGAATTTGATTGAATGGTCTCAATAAAGCCGTACACTGATCCTGAGTTATAGAAGTAGAACATACGCATAAACAGCTTATTTAACATGATTTGTGAATTTTTATCCTGAAATTTCATGAAAATCCAACCAAAACGTGAGTCAAATTCACCAAAACAAATTTCGCCCTCACAATTTCACATGTTAAATTATCACGTCATAAATGCCAGTCCCAATGTTACATTGTAAACACGTCATTGTGGTTTGAAAATAACATGCGAGATATGAGAGATTTTCTTTGATTCTGAATAGATTTCCTTGAAATTGCAGAATAAAAAGTCACAAATCATGTTCACATGACAGAGAGTAATAATAATAGATTTCTCTTAGATGACCCTTAGCATTACAAGGTATATCAACTTACACATCTATTTTAGTCATCTCTTTTAGAGGGATTTAAGAACAGGAGCAGAGCTCGTATCCCTATGGGTATACCTTCATCGTGCATTTTCTAAAATGGGTAATGCCTTCGAGACTGATTGTTCTCATATTCGTCAGACTGACACGGATACCCCATATATTTCATGTAAACTCGAAACTGTTTTGTTACCTGTATGGTACTGTAGGAGAATCTCTCACGGCTCTGCTGTATCAAACGTGTCGGCGATCGATGTTTGCAAGGCTGTTTCTACTTATCCGTCCTGAAAACAAGCCGTCCATAGAAACGGTCGCTACGCACAATCCACAACGACTTGACCGTAATATTAGTGACGTCACACGATAAATAACGTCAGTAACGCTTCTGTTCATATATTCCACTTTGTTGACGTCAATACTGACGTCATATTTCTCTGCACCTCATTTCCGTATCATCTCTTTTGCAGTGTAGTGACTGTGATGGCATAATGGCTATATTCCGCAACACCACAGCGACAAATAACCCCTTCTGTATTCGGTAGTGCAGATACCACAGCAGGCGACCCGCCCCTACCACATTATGCCGCGTCGTACAGCTGGTTTGATGGGTTGTGCCATTCGGCCTTAATCAGTTAATCCTGCGTGAACTCGGCGACAATATAGGCGGTTTTTGCTTGTCACAAACCAGGCCAGCATTTTTTGTTATGTTCCGTAATTAGATGAAGTTTTTTTTTTAAAGATCTGCTAATCAGCCGTGAACATAGTTTTCTCCCTTTTCACGTCTATCCAAATAAACTGATCAAGTATATTATATACACCAGTTTTTAAAAAAGCCTGATTGACAATGGCGTCAGTAAAACGAAATCTACAATTTTTTTATGTTTCAATGAGTTGTTTGTCGTCAGTGACCTTTGTCGTTGATATTTTGACCTCAGTTTTGGTACCCGACACATCGCTTTCCACTAACACATTCACTCACACAGGAGTAGTGTGACTAACGTCACAGGACGTACGAAGTAGGGTGAGGAAGAGGACTTGGGGGTCCAAGCTTAATGTTATACGTCACCTAAGTAGGTCAAATTTTCATCAAAAGTAAGTCAGCTCAGAACTAGCTGGTAACAATTCCCTAATGCACCTTCATGCCAAAAATCAAGGTTCCAATGTCAACGGTTCTCCCTTATTTTGCCGACGAAAGGATTCGGATGGACTGACTCACTCACTCATTACCGGACAATTTGCAAATGAGAACCTACTTCGTAGAAAAAAAATGTTATTTTCAATTGTTTCCCCGATTGCTTTTATCCCCAGTGACCTTGATCTTTGACCTCAGTAGGTTTCTGATTTGCCATAAGCTGGAGGTATTCCTGGAGTTGGATCCCATACATGGACTGGAGTAATATATAGGAACACTAATTTCCTGTTTGGGAGTAACAGTGAGGTGGACTTTCGACCCGTTGACCACAATATTGGTATCTGGAACAACGTCTCCCAACGATGTATCCACCCTCTAAACAATCTTGAATTTCAGAATTTCCTGATTTTTGAGTCTCTGACCTTGACCTCAATTTTATTTTGCGACACATCGTCTTCCCCTGATATAATAACGTGCAAAAAATAGCGATTTTCAATGAATGCTGATTTTTAGGTCACAAGGACCATGACCTCAATTTTGGTGTGCGACATCTGCATGACCCTATAGTTATCCTGGTGAAATCGGAGAGAAATTTGGATTTGAAAAGTTAAGGAACTAATTAACTGAAGTCGAGAGAAGAAGGTACAGGGCTTAGACAACTACAGAGAACATAGCCAACAAGAGCCCAAGGGGCTTCAATATACGCCCGTATATCTGGAATTACACTGGTCCGAATTTAAAGGTTGTTTAATGGCCTTGACCCCAAAGGACAGCTAGCAATCCAGAGAGAGGTCTACGATTTTGTGCTTCTGGGAATGTAAAATATTTCAAATCTTATGTTGAATGATAAACTAAAATGGTCTTAACTCTTGATACATGTAACTATGTGACCTTAAAACAAGAGCTGAGAGCACGTATATCCCACACTGAAATTTACACGTCAAACACAAGAAAATAGTAGTTTCCCTTCAAATGGATTCCTTTCAGGCGAGCGAATTTTTCATGAAGAAAAATGTGAAGAAAGTGATGAAGTAAACCTTTGTTCTTGAGTTAACAAACAGGTATAAAGTTCATAAAGGACCCCTCTCATTGAATTAGTAAATGTATGGTTTTTATTTCACAAGTTTAACTGAATGTAGCTGTTTCTTACATGTATCAAACATGGGAGACAACTCCACAGGACAAATACCATATACATGTAGGGGAGACAACTAACGCATATAGTTAGCTAAACTTGATTCAGTTTTGGGAGACTGTGACCTTGATCTTTGACAAATTGATCTCAAAATGAATATGGTTCCTCTTTGCCATGAGATATTGCATGGACAACAAATGTTAAAGGATGACTGGACAGAATGCAATATCGCATTACATGACCTCTTTGACAGGCATATGAAAACATCACTTTTAATGATTTCTTGATTTTGGGGAAGTTTTGTACCAATCCATACCTTGAAACTTGAGATATCGCATGGACAACGGATGGATGGACAGAATGCAATATCACATTACATGACCTCGTCTTCAACAGGCATATGAAAATGTCACTTTTAATGATTTCTTGATTTGCGGGACACAATGACCTTGACCTTTAACCCATATTTTGGTATGTACCACATCGTGTTCCTTAATGTATCTACTGCCACAAAAAAAAAGTTATTTTTAATGATTTCCTGATTTTGGGGTCACAGTCACCTTGACCTTTGACCTAAATTTTGGTACACGACACATCGTCTTCCCTCAGTAAATCTCAATACAGATCGACAGCTCCTGTACAGTAATATGATTGATACCTCCGGTGCAGTAATATCTGATACCTACTGCAATGGGATTGATAGCTAGTGCAGTAATGACATTGATAGCTACTATAGATTAATGGGACTGAGAGCTACTATACAGTAATGAGATTGATAACTACAGTACAGTAATGGGAATGATAGCTGCTGTGCAATGAAGAGATTGATACCTACTCTATGGTAACATGATTGATAGCTACTGTGCAGTAATGAGATTGATATCTACTATGAAGAGATGGATAGCTAGTGTGCAGTAAGGAGACTAATATCTACTGTACAGTAATGAGATTGATAGCTACTGTGCAGTACAGAATGATACCCACTGTACAGTAATGAGATTGATAGTTACTCTGAAGTAATGAGATTTTGATAAATACTGTACAGTAAGGAGACTGATAGCTAGTGTGCAGTAATGAGACTGATACCAACTATTATGAGATTGATAGCTACTGTGTATTAGTGAGATTGATACATACTGTACAGTAAAGCGATTGTGTAGTGTGTAGTAACGAGACTGATAGCAACTGTACAGTTGAGATTCATGGCTAGTGTACAGTAATGAGATTGATACATACTGTAGAATAATGGGATTGATAGCTAGTGTGCAGCAACGACTGAGTGAATGGGCAGGACTTTATGTCACTGTCAACAATATTTCAATCATATCACGATGAACCAACTAGGCACCACCTAGTCAACTTAAGTTCCTGTTGCTTCAAAGGAACATGGAACCGTCCACCTTCCATCCATTCTATATTAAAACACAAAGGACAGCACACAAGATACAGGCAAGATACTCACACTAGTGCAATAAAGACTCAACAAAATGCAGTATAATGAGAATGATACCTACTATACAGTAATGAGATTGATAGCTACTGTTCAGTAATGAGATTGATGGCTAGTGTACAGTAATGAGCCCGACACCTACTGTACAGAGATGAGATTGATACCTAGTGTGCAGTAAATGAGATTGATACCTAGTGTATAGTAGTGGGAATGATAGCTACTGTTCAGTAATGAGATTGATACCTACTGTACAGTGAAGAGATTGATAGCTAGTGTGCAGTAATGAGATTGATACCTACTGAGTGTACAGTAATGATATAAACATCAAAGAGAAATGATATGGTTTATAGAATTTTTATTGACCGATGGGAAAGAAGTTTTACATGTAGAACAGTTTTTTTTTATCATGTCAACTTTCATCAGGGTCTATCCAGGCCAAAAGTGAGTCTTAAAATAACTATAGTCCAGAACCAAAATCGCTGCAATTCCATTGCAAGCAATTACAATGAAGTCCCGTGATCATCCAGCATTTAATATCAGACCTGGTATTGAACAGCTGATCTCCAAGTTGAGTTCAGCCTCGCCAATACATCTTGCGTTATCGCTCCATCACGTACATACATCTAGAGATGTGCGTGGTCTGGAACAAAGTCACATTAAACAAGGTATCAGCACTGAAACAAGCCATAACAAGAATTAACACTAAACAAGTTTCCTTGATCCTGTTAATGAACAAATCTGAGAGTTGGTGAAATCTGTTCTGGTGTTCGACCTGTTCCTTCACTTTTCGTTAAACAGGTTATAACCCCATCAAAACTGATCAGAACATTTGGACCCAATTCTGGTGTATAAGCCTGGACTTTCTTCTTCTTCTTTCGTTTGTGGGATGTAGGACTATTGTCAGAAAGGTGATAATTGTGAGCTATGTGAGGATGTCCTGGGCTTTCACTTCCACTAAACGTTCCATCTGCTTGACATCTTCACACCACTGCATTAAACGCTTGTGCATTATTGAGATCTGTGAATAGAGATACAGAAAAAATCAGATAGTAATGCGTACATAAAGCATTATAAGCCCCCCCTCCCTCCCCCAACAAAAGTTGTGACAGTGTGATATCAATTCTGAGATGAACAGACTCAAGTTACCGCCCCCCCCCCTCCCCCACCCAGCTTGTACCCATGTCAAGGTTTGAGATAAGCTGAACGAAATTTTGTGCACAAAATTTTGCAGAGCTGCCGGTTATTCTCTGAGTCTTGTACATATCGTAAGATGGAGAGTGCTGATGACATTCAATCAAATTTCAGGCCAAAGAATTGGGCCAAGTTGACAACCAATCCACAGTGCAGAATGTCCCCACGTGGTGTTATTTATATCACTCTCGACTGACGTCGAAACTGTATAGCTCCTCCCTACACAACATAGTTCGAATAATTTTTGGATAAATACAAAGCAAATTTCAATCATGAATATTTTTTATCACATTTCGTAATGGTTATGGTTTGGTTATATATTATGCTTCGGCCATTCCTGTGATTAGGTAATATAACCCGGTGAGTTGGTTGTGTAAGAAGACAGATGGCCCGTAATGTCATGTCATGCCATCTTGTATGTTGCATTGATTGGTCAAAGATAATGTAACATAGATAGTTATTTTCTTGTCAGAAGGTCACTGAACGGCCTTGAGATAGGAAGGTGATCAGATCCAGTTAGAGAATCGGTTTCTGGGTCTGTTTTTAATCAGATTATATAAGCTGTGACATAAATGGGACAGTGTGAGATTATATGTGAGATGATCAAATGACCTTGTCCTAGATTGTACTAAGTAAGGAAAGAGAGAGAATTAAGGTTTAATGTCGCGTTCAGCAATATTTCAGCTATATAGCGATGGTGTGAGATAAGCTGTGACATAGATGTGACAGTGTGAGATGATCAAATGAACTTGTCCTAGACTGTACTGAGTATGGTGTGAGATTATCTGTGGCATAGATGTTAAAGAATGAGATAAGCTTTGAGATAATGAATGGACCTCGTCCAAGCTGAGCTCCCTGGCTTGTACACATGTCATAGTGTGAGATAAGCTGTGACATAGATGTTAAAGTGAGATAAACTGAGATGATAAATTGACCTGGTCCTACTGTTGTACAGAGGTCATGATGTGAGATGAGCTGTGACATAGATGTTAAAGTGAGATGAACTGTGAGATAATGAACTGACCTGGCCCTAGGTTGTACTGAGGTAATGGTGTGAGATAAGCTGTAACTTCATGGTCACTGTGTGAGATCAAATGGGAGATAATGTACAGACCTGGTCCAAGTTGAGCCCCCTGGCATGTACCCATGTCATGACATAAAGTATGACATAAGCTGGGATATTATTATCACAGTGTGACTGTGGCAGATAAGCTTTGAGATAATGAACAATGATATCGCTGTTTGAGATAAAATGTGAGACTTGGTCCTAGCTTGTACCCATGTCATGATGTGAATTTGAGTTGAACAGACTTGGTCCTAGCCTGTACCCATGTCATGATGTGAGGTAAGCTGTGACATATATGTCACCGTTTGAGATAAAATGTGAGATGAACAGACTTAGTCCTAGTTTATACCCATGTCATGGTGTCAGATACGGTAGATGTCACAGTTTGAGATGAACTGTGAGCTAAACAGACTTGGTCTTAGCTTGTATCCATGTCATGATGTGAGATACGCGGTGACATAGATGTGTGAGATGAACAGACTGGGTCCTAGCTTATATCCATGTATGGTGTGAGATACGCTATGACAGTTTTTACAGGGTGAGATCAATGTGAGATGAACAGACTTAGTCCTAGCTTGTACCCATATCATGATGTGAGATACATTGTGATATAGATGTCAGTTTGAAATAAAATGTGAAATGAACAGACTTGGTCCTAGCCTGTACCCCTGTAATGATGTGAGGTAAGCTGTGACATAGATGTCACAGTTTGAGATGAACTGTGAGATGAACAGACTTAGTCCTAGTTTATACCCATGTCATGGTGTCAGATACGGTAGATGTCACAGTTTGAGATAAACTGTGAGCTAAACAGAATTGGTCCTACCTTGTATCCATGTCATTATGTGAGATACGCTGTGACATAGATGTCAGAGTTTGAGATAAAATGTGAGAAGAACAGACTTAGTCCTAGTTTATACCCATGTCATGGTGTCAGATACGGTAGATGTCACAGTTTGAGATAAACTGTGAGCTAAACAGAATTGGTCCTACCTTGTATCCATGTCATTATGTGAGATACGCTGTGACATAGATGTCACAGTTTGAGATAAAATGTGAAATGAACATGTTACAGGGTGAGATCAATGTGAGATGAACAGACTTGGTCCAAGCTTGTTCCAATGTCATGATGTGAGATACACTGTGATACACATGTCACAGTTTTAGATAAAATGTGAGATGGACAGACTTGGTCCTAGCTTGTACCCATGTCATGATGTGAGATAAGCGGTGACATAGATGTCACAGTTTGAGATAAAATGTGAGATGAACAGACTTGGTCCTAGCTTGTACCCATGTCATGATGTGAGATAAGCTGTGACATAGATGTCACAGTTTGAGATAAAATGTGAGATGAACAGACTTAGTCCTATTTTATACCCATGTCATAGTGTCAGATACGGTAGATGTCACAGTTTGAGATAAACTGTGAGCTAAACAGACTTGGCCCTAGCTGGTATCCATGTCATGATGTGAGATTATGTCACAGTTCGAGATAAAATATGAAATGAACAGACTTGGTCCTAGCTTGTACCCATGTTATAATGTGAGATAAGCAGTGACGGTGACATAGATGTCACCGTTTGAGATAAAATGTGAGATGACCAGACTTGGTCCTAGCTTGTACCCATGTCATGATGTGAGATACGCTGTGATATAGAGATCACAGTTTGAGATAAAATGTGAAATGAACAGACTTGGTCCTAGCTTGTACCCATGTTATAATGTGAGATAAGCGGTGACGGTGATATAGATGTCACAGTTTGAGATCAAATGTGAGATGAATAGACTTGGTCCTACCTTGTACCCATGTTCAAATGTGAGATAAGTGCTGACACAGATGTTGCAGTTTGAGATCAAATATGAGATGAACAGACATGGTCCTAGCTTGTACCTATGTCACAGTGATATAAGGCTAAGTAGTGACATAGATGTGACAGTGCGAGATAAACTGCGAGACGAAGAACTGACCTGGTCGAGGTTGAGTACCCTAGGTTGTACCCATGTCATATGAACTTTCTGATCGACCTCATCAATGGAGCCCTTAACCAGACCCAGACTCAATGCCTTCATCACCAACAGCTCCACCTGGCGGCAAAATGCAGAAAAACTCAACAAATGGTGATGATGGCATGTAATCAAGTATTCTTGTTTCTATAATTGCCGTTATGAAGTATAATCTGTCATAAAATCAGTTGACTCTCCTTATACCTCATTCTCCATAATGTACGTCTGTATACTCCATAACAGACCCTGCACTCAGATGAGCACTATACAGTTATTAATAGAACTGCCTGTTTAAAATCTCAGCCAATGAACGGATAGCGTTTTGGGCAATACGCCACCTTCGTGGGATATCGGTTTATTTAGATGAAAGCTGGAGGACAAACTCTTTGAAGTCCGAGGGAAACTACATGGGGGTTAGGGATCCAGGTATCAAACATTCACGGATACAAACTTCTGACTTCAAAGCAACCAGAAGATGACAAATATATATGAGACATTGACTGTCACTCAATTCTTTCAAATATGGGCATGTTCGGAGAGGTCATGAGTTCACGGATTGGTCCGGGCTATATCCGTTCGAAGTGATTGGTATCCGTTGTGGTGTACAAGCTATCCGTCATGGCTCGGATTTGATAGACGAACCACGACTTGGAATGATGCTTATACCTAACACAACGATGCTTGTGAAACTTACATAACAGCTCATGTCTGCATGAGAAAATGCATTGTGATAGGCTTATTATGACTGCTGAACCCGGACTGTCCTTAACTAGGGTATGCAGCGATACATTAATCCAACTTGACCAAGGATACACAGCATGCGCTGAACACACATACCTCTTTGACTGGTATCTTGGCCTCTGTTGCAATTTCATTGAATGTAAGCTGTCGGTTTGTTGCGGGTCTCTTAAAGGTCATCTAAATATGGAAGAAATATGATTTAATTTTTTTTTCTATTTTTTTAATATTTGTAAACTGTTGACATATATTATGGCAGTTTGCCCATCAGTAGGTAATTAAGAAATTAAAAATGCTCTCAAATGAAATGGATTATATAGCTCAATTCACAACACATGTATGGTAATCCGTCTAATAATTCAATCGCCCTGTCAAAATTTGATCATACCCAATTTTGGGAAGAAAATTCAATTGGCTGTTCTAATAAATTTGATCACTCACTTAAATCTAAGAAATAAAGAAGAAATAATGGATTACATACATGATTTTGAATCATTTTTGTCAACTTCCTGTTCTAACAAATTTGATCACCCTTGATTTTATAGTAGAAAATTTCACTTCTTGTGATTGAATTATTAGAGGGATTGCCGTATGGAGGAAGAACAGCTTAAATCATTACTACACTATACAACAAGGCACATCTATAATAGATTTTACTTAATGAGAATATACACAGTTCACAACATACCTCCATAAGACAGAGTAGAGAAATCTTCTGTCTGAGGGGAGCCTCATTGGCAGACAGATCAGGCTGAAGGAGAGAGACACATACATGTATATGAATAGTCAGCTAAAAGGACAGACAAATTAAGGCTAACATGTTTTAAATTTGCAAAAGGTTTTGTATCCATAACAAAACTGAAGAAATGTACTATGAATGTCTAATGAAATCTCAGTACGTAGTCAACTAGGAGAGAGAGAGAATTAGGGTATACGGTCGCGTTCAGGAGTAGTCAAGTAGAGTTCATAGAACACCAATGCCGTCTCCACAGCAGCCGTCTCTCTTACAAATTTGCATGAAATAATATATGTAGTCAAACTACGGATAATTACATCAAAATTCAATCGTGGGAACATCCATTCAAAATTCAAGATCCATAGCTTTAATCATCCAGCCAGTACTCCGCTCATGAGATCACCCCAGCCAGGGAATGTGCAGTATTGTTTATGTCCAGATTGCTGGTGATTAGGCAAAGAATTTAACTGTGAACACCGAAAGTTAAGCAGATTGAGGACTTATTGACCAGTTAGACCATTTTCTGCTCACGAGCCATAATCTATTATCTATAAACAGGATAAGAACATCCTGACAAAATGCCAGGTCTACAGTTTCTTGTAGACATGGTAAAAGGGCGCATAATAAAGGTAGAGTTTATACCACAAACATATACCTGGGTTGTCCATTGTTTTCTGAGTTCCTCAAATTTGGGGATGTTACCACTGTTGAAGGCAAACAAGAGATCAACAAGCCAAGCCTTCGAGGTCGTCTTCATCACCTCCAGGATAGCATGACTCAACTACAATCAAACAATTAGTTATTATGTCATAACTTACCCAACAGTACACACGTGATACATAAGTCAGTGTTGGAGTTCAAAACTATGTCGGAATCTCACAAAACCAATAAAGTGCCACCTCATGTCATGGATCATGAATCAGACATTTCAGAGAAATTCTGTTACAGTTATCATTGTATTTGATGACATCAAATAGCTAGCGGCCACTAATTTGCCTCTGTAGCGCGTGTATACACTATGTAAGTTCCATATCTGATAGAGTATATAAGATGGGTTGGGGAGGAGATGAATAATCAGAATGTTGACATCAGATAAGATACTGGGCACACTGTATCATCACAGGAGCTCAATTTACTGGAGGGGGGGGGGAGGATCTGGTTTAATGTCACACTCAAGGTTATTTCACTCATATGGTGACAGCCATTTTGAATAGTGGAGGAGCCGAAGTACCCGGAGAGAGCCACCGCCCATCGGCAAGTAACTGGCAAACTTTCATACATGCACCTGTGGGGCGTGAACCCATGGCGGTTCAGTGGTGTGAGGCTAGCAATCACTAGCAAAGTGCCTTAGACCACTCAGCCAGCAAGGACCCCTCAATTTAATGGACCTAATGACACAATGGTCCTCTTCCAAGGAAATGACATGAAACAAGCTTCAAGAGGATAATGCATAAACTGTTATACTCACCAGTTCTCCAAAGTTATAAACACCATCTCCTAATAAGGCTGCAAGTCCCAAATTGAATGCTCTCTCTTCTTGTTCTTCAACTATGAAAAGATTTGAGATTAACAATATTATACAGTTATACATCCCGGGATCCTAACCTTAGCAACAGCAGGTACAAGTCCATGTTATTGTCAATGAGACATTACAGTGAGTTGTTATCTTAGCAACAGGATGTGCCAGTTGATATCATGGTCCATGTGACATTACAGTAAGGTGTAATCTTAGCTATAGGATGTGCCAGTTGATATCATGGTCCATGTGACATTACAGTAAGGTGTAATCTTAGCTATAGGATGTGCCAGTTGATATCATGGTCCATGTGACATTACAGTAAGGTGTAATCTTAGCTATAGGATGTGCCAGTTGATATCATGGTCCATGTGACATTACAGTAAGGTGTAGTCTTAGCTATAGGATGTGCCAGTTGACATCATGGTCCATGTGACATTACAGTAAGGTGTAATCTTAGCTATAGGATGTGCCAGTTGATATCATGGTCCATGTGACATTACAGTAGGTGTATCTTAGCTATAGGATGTGCCAGTTGACATCATGGTCCATGTGACATTACAGTGAGGTGTAATCTTAGCTATAGGATGTGCCAGTTGACATCATGGTCCATGTGACATTACAGTGAGGTGTAATCTTAGCTATAGGATGTGCCAGTTGACATCATGGTCCATGTGACATCACAGTGAGATGTTATCTTAGCTATAGGGATGTACAAAGGACATCATGGTCCATGTGACATTACAGTGAGGTGTAATCTAGCTATAGGATGTGCCAGTTGACATCATGGTCCATGTGACATTACAGTGAGGTGTAATCTAGCTATAGGATGTGCCAGTTGGACATCATGGTCCATGTGACATTACAGTGAGGTGTAATCTTAGCTATAGGATGTGCCAGTTGACATCATGGTCCATGTGACATTACAGTAAGGTGTAATCTTAGCTATAGGATGTGCCAGTTGACATCATGGTCCATGTGACATTACAGTGAGGTGTAATCTTAGCTATAGGATGTGCCAGTTGATATCATTTTCCATGCGACATTACAGTGAGATGTTATCTTAGCTATAGGATGTGCCAGCTGACCTCATGACCCAATGACATCACAGTGAGATGTTATCTTAGCTACAGGAAGTGCCAGTTCTCGTCACTGTCCATGTGACATCACAGTGAGATGTTATCTTAGCTGCAGGAAGTGCCAGTTCTTGTCATTGTTCATGTGACATCACAGTGAGATGTTATCTTAGCTACAGGATGGGCCAGCTGATGTCATGGTCCATGTGACACCACAGTGAGATGTTATCTTAGCTATAGGATGTGCCAGTTGACCTCATGGTCCAGTGACATCACAGTGAGATGTTATCTTAGCTACAGGAAGTGCCAGTTGTCATCATGGTCCATGCACATTACAGTGAGGTGTAATCTTAGCTATAGGATGTGCCAGTTGACATCATGGTCCATGTGACATTACAGTGAGGTGTAATCTTAGCTATAGGATGTGCCAGTTGACATCATGGTCCATGTGACATTACAGTGAGGTGTAATCTTAGCTATAGGATGTGCCAGTTGACATCATGGTCCATGTGACATTACAGTAAGGTGTAATCTTAGCTATAGGATGTGCCAGTTGACATCATGGTCCATGTGACATTACAGTGAGGTGTAATCTTAGCTATAGGATGTGCCAGTTGATATCATTTTCCATGCGACATTACAGTGAGATGTTATCTTAGCTATAGGATGTGCCAGCTGACCTCATGACCCAATGACATCACAGTGAGATGTTATCTTAGCTACAGGAAGTGCCAGTTCTCGTCACTGTCCATGTGACATCACAGTGAGATGTTATCTTAGCTGCAGGAAGTGCCAGTTCTTGTCATTGTTCATGTGACATCACAGTGAGATGTTATCTTAGCTACAGGATGGGCCAGCTGATGTCATGGTCCATGTGACACCACAGTGAGATGTTATCTTAGCTATAGGATGTGCCAGTTGACCTCATGGTCCAGTGACATCACAGTGAGATGTTATCTTAGCTACAGGAAGTGCCAGTTGTCATCGTTGTCCATTGGACATCACAGTGGTGTGTTATCTTAGCTACAGGAAGTGCCAGTTCTCGTCACTGTCCATGTGACATCACAGTGAGATGTTATCTTAGCTACAAGAAGTGCCAGTTCTCGTCATTGTCCATGTGACATCACAGTGAGATGTTATCTTAGCTACAGGATGGGCCAGCTGATGTCATGGTCCATGTGACACCACAGTGAGATGTTGTCTTAGTTATAGGATGTGCCAGCTGACCTCATGGTCCAGTGACATCACAGTGAGATGTTATCTTAGCTATAGGATGTGCCAGCTGATGTCCTGGTCCATTTGACATCACAACGAAATGTTATCTTAGCTACAGGATGTGCCAATTGTCGACATCATTCATGTGACATTACAGTAAGGTGTAATCTTAGCTACAGGACATGCCAGCTCATTTTATCTAAAAAATTAGGTGTTGTTTATTTGCAGGATTCCATGTGATCTCCACACAAAAAGCACCAAGAAGAAAAAATTAATTTAGTTTTGCCTCTGCAGACAGGCAACTGTATACCTGGAATGTCTTCTAAGTTCGTACAACCAAGGTAGCGGAGAGCATCTTTGTAGTAGTCTGCATGGTTGCCCATTATTTTGTGGTAGTTGCTGGATAGTTCGTAGAATCGTCCATGGACTGAGGTGACGCCATCAATGGTGTCCAGTATTACACGGGCTTCCTCTGCCAGAGCCTGAGAAAGAAGAGATATCTCAGAGGTAGGGATCTTATATTTTATATTTCAATGACACGGACACCAGTTACAAGAAGGGAGATTTGGTTTATGTCACACTCAAGGTTATTTCACTCATATGGTGACAGCCAGTTTGGTTGGTGGAGGAAGCCGGAGTACCCGGAAAAAAACCACCGCCCGTCGGCAAGTAACTGGCCAACTTTCACACATGTACCAGTGGGGCTTGAACCTGTCTCGGTTCAGCAGTGTGAGGCTATCGGCCACCAGCGAAGCACCTTAGACCACTCGGCCACCAAGAGAGCCCGACCCCCCTCTCCATTACAAAGGAGATCAATCAGACACAAGTAAGGACTGGTCATCTAGGATGAAAGCTGGTCAACAACAAATATTCAAACAGGCATCAACTGACTAGTCAGAAACCAGCTTTACAAATATATAAAAGATGAATTAAGACTGCTGGCTTCTAATATCAAACTATTTAAAATTCTTTATATGAAAAATACATTTTTTGTAGCCCTAGACATGACCATGGGTAGTATGAACTCGTTAACCAAACCTAATTTTGTACCCCTAGTTATGGTCATGGGTAGTGTGAACTTGTTAGCCATACTTAATTCTGTACTCCGAGATATGACCATGAGCAGTATGAACCTTGAGACATATCATTCTTGGCTCAGCGGTGTTGTCCAAATGGATGTGGGCATGACCAAGAGTAGTATGAACTTTCTAACTATACCTAATTCTGTACCCCTAGTTATAGGTAGTATGAATTTGTTAACATCATTCTATGCCCCTGGTTATGCTCATGGGAAATACTAATGTATTAAACACACCAATCCTGTACTACTAGTTAAGGCATCAGACCTCAGTCTGAACCCCTAATATGACCATGTGTAGCATAAACTTCTTCAGCATACCCATATATGTAGCGGGGTGGATTTGGCTTATTAAATGTCACACTCAAGGTTGTTTCACTCATATGGTGACAGTCAGTTGGTGGAGGAAGCCGGAATACCCGGAGAGAACCACTGCCCGTCGGCAAGTAACGGACACATTTCCACACATGGACCAGCTGGGCTCAAACCCGTGCCGGTTTAGCAGTGTGAGGCTAGCGGTAACCAGCAAAGCGCCTTAGACCACTCAACCACCGAAGGCCCCCCCCGCCCCATATATGTACCCCTAGTCATGGCCATGGGTAGTATGAACTTGTTAACCATGATCACTTATGCACCGCTGGTTAAGGCCATGGGTAGCATGAACATGCTAACAATACCCAATTCTCTACCCCTAGTCATGGCCATGTATAATATGAACTTGTTAATCATACCTAATTCTGTGCCCTTAGTTAAGGTAGGGGAAATATGAACTTGAAAATGACACATATTCTGTACCCTTTGTTAATGCTATGGGTATTACTTGTTAACTATACCTAATTCTCAACCCCCAATATGACCTGCTTAACCATACCCGTTTCTGTATCCCTAGTCATGGCCAAGGGTAGTATGAACCTGTTAACCATACCTGATTATGTGCCGCTAGTTATAGCCATGGGTAGTAGAAACTTGTTAATCATACATGATTATGTGCCCCTAATTATGATCACGGGTAGTGTGAACGTGTTAACTATACCTTGGTGCTCTCCATGTCCTTCTGCCTCAGTTTGATGTTGGCGATTGTTGTCAGACATAAGATCTTTGCTTCATCATTCCCCTTCACCTGTGACAAAACAAGATTATAAGGTAAATGACACCAACATGTAGCACTACCTTATAGGTATTCTGTTGATTCCGATGAAGGAACAAGAGCCCAGCTGGCTTCAATATACCCCGCACATTGGCCAGATTTAATATCTGCAATCCCACATTTAATTATGGTATTTTCTTGTAAATATATGCATAAGTTTGATGCGCAATGATAACTTCTTATTTGAAAATCCGGCGACCCGGGCCATGACCTCAAAATAAGCATATTATCTTTTCTTTCTTCGGAGTATGGAAATAATTAGGGTACTGAAATATACCCCAAGTTTGGTATCAATCCATAACCTGGTACTAGAGATAACGCATTGTCACAGACATTAGATGGACCAAGGACATGACAGATGAACATATAGAACTCACTATCACATAAGACAACATCATCTAATGATGGGCATGTAAACCTAAAGATAGTTGTGCCAGACCATTCCACATAATATAGATGGTCAAATGTGATTATGCGTGAAACAGATCAATAACATTTCAGGATAAGGAAACCAACATCACAATCACTCCTCAGCATCAAATCTTCTTGGATCATAAACCATGCTCAGGGGTTATTCTAGCCCAAAATTGTTCATAAACTCAATTTCAAAATTTTTAAAACTCAATTTTTTTTCGCGCCTTCGGAGCGCAAAGAAATCTACAAAACTCAATATATTTGACTTTTTCATCAAAAAACTGATGAAACTCAATTTTTTCAACTTTTTCATCGCACCGATTACAGAACTGAGGTTGGTCATATGTTTGGTTATATGTTTACCACACTTCTTTAAACACCAACAAATACTGACAATTCTATTTATATGAATTATATCTCAGTCTACAACATTGCTAAAATAACTCAGTGTTACGAGATAACTCATTGGCCCAAACAATGACGGGGTGCCGTGTATCATCCAACAATTGAAGGCGACATCAGCATGACATGTCTTCTTGGAGCAACAACAACATATAGAATGGCTGCTGCATTGTCGATCAAGATATAAACTTCGGCCTAAGATAGTCAGCCGTTGCATGCATGTTTTGTGCAATCCGGTACAACCACACCACACCACAGTACGGCTGTTGTCAGTTAATAGGTTGTTTAGCATGACCTCTATAGCTATAATTATTAATTATTGAAGCTAAATATTTTTTACTGGCAGTGTTAACAGAGAAGATTGTGATCGAATATATAACCTGGCAACATTCCTGTTTTACAGATTTATACACTCTGAGATCTCTCATAAATATCACCAGAAAAAAAATATTTATGAAATAATTATTCTCTAAAGAGACATTTTAAGTTTGCTTTACTTTAATTGAAACATGTAAATAATTCTGGTAGACAGTAAAACTCAAATGAACGCACATTGTGTAAACAGAAATCAAGGGGAAAAAACTCTTTCTTGTGACCAATATTAAAGATACTGCAGAATTTATTACCCGAATTTTCAACGTCAGGAGTCCCCTCTTATTGAAATCTTCTTTTATTTCTTTTACACTGGCCGAAGATAGGGATTCTCTGTTCACGGCGACGAATTTTGTATGTCCGTCGTCCTCAAGCTACGAGTCTTCGTCGACAGTCTGTGTTGTTGTTGTTGTTGTCGGGAGTGAAGACGTGAAGCGCTCGACCACTTTGCTCAAAAGCGTTTCATCAGATAAATGGATGGTTAAATACATTGGTTGATGAGGAAACAACCGATCCATAAACTAAAACGACGATGGCTTTTGTACGCGATCGTCAAAAGTGCCGGAGTTAAAACTTCACTGCCACGTGCTTGACACGAGGGAATCCTCGCTTGAAATAGGGCTTTCCCCAAGAATGTGAACCAAGATGGCGGCTATTCAGTCGCCTTCGCGCTGTGACGGTTCATTCGTTTCACTTAGATTTGGTTACTTATTTCTTTTACGACCAATAATTACTGATAATTAAAATAAATGCGGCATTATTTATCTCCAAGATATTGACGCGGGCGGGTCATGCGAAACAACTTATCAACTGACAACTGGTATGTTGTGGGAAAACTCAATTCGGGCGCAAACGGCAGAAATCGCAAAACTCATTTTTTTTTATCAAAACTCAATTTGAAATTTTCTGCAAAACTCAATATATATTGTTTTCCATCGTGGTAACCACGATGAACATGAAGCTCCGCTATCGAAACCCCTCGGCTCTGAACCCCAGCTATTATAATGTAAGGGTGTCTCTACCAATTGATTGGCTTGTGGGAAGAAATATTTACCCCTGGTATTGTAAGTGTACTTTCTTTGAAAAAAAAGAAAAGTTTTCCTCCCCTTAAATTAATCTGTTTCTGGAATAAATTGAAAGAGCTGTATCGATGTCTCACTAAAACAACAGTACACATGGCTAGATAAATACAGTACATGTATACTAAATGGCACATGTATGTCATTTTCAAAACAGATTTGCAAGCATTCTTTGCATTGTCTAAGAAATAAATCAATAAATCAGTCATCCAATCAATAAATAAATGTGATAGTATACTAACATGATATAGAAATAATATGCAAACTTAACATTGGAATTAGTGGATTTTGTTAGACAAGGGGCATACTTTCTGACACGACTCATTTTTGATAGGCATCTAGCGTCATTTTCAAAACAGATTTGCAGGCATTCTTCGCATTGTGTAAGAGAATAAATCAATAAATCAGTCATCCAATCAATAAATAAATGTGATAGTATACAAACATGATATAGAAATTATATGCAAACTTAACATAGGAATTAGTGGATTTTATTAGACAAGGGGCATAACTCTGCAAAATACTTTCTGATACGACTCATTTTCGATAGGCATCTAGTTCAGGTCAAGAGAAACAATTGTATCACGTTATGATGTTGTATATGGAACGGTTCTGAAATTATCACAATAAATCATAAATGGATTTTTATTTGTAAAAAGGTGCATAACTCTGCAAAATATTGTCCGAGATGACTCCTTTTCGATAGGCTTCTGATTTACGTGAAGATAAATAGATGTAAAAGTTTGGTTGCCATGCATGAAATGGTTCTGTAGATATCGCGGTAACGGATTTTATTAGACAAGGGGCATAACTCTGCAAAATACTTTCTGACACGACTCATTTTCGATAGGCATCTAGTTTAGGTCAAGAGAAACAACTGTATCACGTTAGGATGTTGTATATGGAACAGTTCTGAAATTATCACAACAAATCATAAATGGATTTTTATTTGTAAAAAGGGGCATAACTCTGCAAAATATTGTCCGAGATGACTCATTTTCGATAGGCTTCTGATTTACGTGAAGATAAATAGATGTAACAAGTTTGGTTGCCATGCATGAAACGGTTCTTTAGATATCGCGGTAACGGACGGACGGACGGACGGAAGGACGTACGTACGGACAGCCGTACATGATGACGACAATACCCCTAGGCCAAATTTGGC
>JAVTVY010054525.1:0-30435 GCA_036873755.1 Hanleya hanleyi | reverse complement strand
TATATTGTCTATTTAGCGTAGATCGCAAATCTGTTTTACCTCGGCGATATTGTCTAATTAGCACTTTGATAATCTCATCTAAATTGCATAGATTCGCACTTCAGGGAAAGTTAATATATTGTCTATTTAGCGTAGATTCGCAAATCTGTTTTACCTCGTCGAGATTGCAGAGAAGACAATATATTGTCTAATTAGCACTTTGATAATCTCATCTAAATTGCATAGATTCGCACTTCAGGGAAATTTAATATATTGTATATTTAGCGTAGATTCGCAAATCTGTTTTACCTCGTCAAGATGGCAGAGAAGACAATATATTGTCTAATTAGCACTTTGATAATCTCATCTAAATTGCATAGATTCGCACTTCATGGAAAGTTAATATATTGTCTATTTAGCGTAGATTCGCAAATCGATTTGTCATTCACTTTATTGTCACATCAGGGAGAGTTAATATATTGTCTATTTAGCGTAGATTCGCAAATGTGTTTACCTCGTCGAGATGGCAGAGAAGACAATATATTGTCTAATTAGCACTTTGATAATCTCATCTAAATTGCATAGATTCGCACATGACGGAGAGTTAATATATTGTCTATTTAGCGTAGATTCGCAAATGTGTTTACCTCGTTGGGATGGCAGAGAAGACAATATATTATCTAATTAGCACTTTGATAATCTCATCTAAATTGCATAGATTCGCACTTCATGGAGAGTTAATATATTGTCAATTTAGCGTAGATTCGCAATTCTGTTTTACCTCGTCGAGATAGCAGAGAAGACCATATCTTGTCTAAATTTTATTCGTACACATATTTTGTTGAATAGGAAGCAATATATTGTCTAATTAGAGCATTGATAATGTGATGTAAATTGCAAATATCCGCAATTGAAGAAGACTTAATATACTTTCTATTTAACATATATTCACAAAGCGGTTTAACCCTATCGATCATGCTTCATTCTCTATTGTTGAACTCAGAAATGATATGTTGTTAATATAACAATAATACATGTATTATCTATGCAGCAGTAAATCCTTAACAAGTAAATTGAATGTGGATATCCCTTGTTTGTTGAACCTAGAAATGCCATATTGTTACAATCACTATAAAACCATTAAGTGAACAATTCTCGTGAGAACCAAATGGCATTCGACACTAGGGGTTGCGTCAAAATGATAAAAGGTCGACAATAATTTGATGATATTCCGTGCAGATTTTAGCAACTATCTCCCTAAAAAAAGAACTATAGTCATCTGTGAGCCCATCCAAGGGGTGGTTTTAAAATTTGCAGTGCTATCGCGAAAGGCGGCGAATGTCCTCTCGGACTTACAGAAATGATAATGACAATGTCGCTCATGACAATGCTTCACCTTTGATTGTTGAACCTAGAAATGGCATATTGTTACCATGAAAACAATTCGAAGAAAGGGCGTTAATCACGAAAGCTGAAAACCTGGACTCTCTCTCCGGTATATTGTTTAACGATATAATCTTTGCTCCATGCTACATGTAATGCTACATTATTATCTTCGCAATGAATATATCATGTCATAAGCACATGTAATTTGGATGACCTTCTTCCACAAAAATGATATTAGATACCTGTGCATTGCGTTTACGTGATAAAATGATATAATTATATCTTGTACGATTTATCACATCATTCGCACTGACATTTTCTTCCTCCGAAGGGTGGCGCTATAGTCATGTCTTTGTGTCTTCAATGGGTGGTATTGGGTCCATCGACATTAGGAACACAAGAAGCTGCTTCACCGAAGAATCAGAACGGCCATATGTTGTTAATACATGTAATAAGCCAGTAATTAAAATTGTTGTTATGAAACACTCTTGTCGATTAACAGCGATACATACACAAATATTGTGTACGGGATACAAAAGTTGTTATCCATAAAATAGCCTTTTATTATATGTGGCATCAGGTCGTTTCGTCACGCGATATTCCGGCAAGCTACATTTCGGTAAGCGACATTTCATCACGCGACTTTGACATGTGAAAATGTCGCGTGCCGCAATGTCGTACTCTTCACTTTGTGCCGAAATGTTGCATGCCGAAATCTCGTATATGCCGAGATGTCGCGTGCCGAAATGTCGCGGATTTGTTATATATTCGACTTTTTACTGGAGATATATGTGTCACTTGAGGGGAGATTTGGAGTGTTTGATTCATACTTTTACTTCATTACCAGAAACTGAAATAGAATATGTTGTATCTTCTATCGACAATGTACAAAGAAAGTTAAAACCTGGCATGGAGATATCCAAATCATAGTTTATTAGGTCTACACTCATATAATTTGCGTTTCGATAGAAAAAACTCGGTAAAACAAAAGCCCGCTGCAACTGATATTTTCGATCATGGTCACATATGCTTTATTTCTTGTCCATGGACGCATTTCTGTGTTTGATGATATACCAGAGAGAAAAGGTAAATCTGTATCGGTGATTCTGCGGACGTTATATTTAAAGTGGCCAAGCCATTGAAATGACTTTTCGGTACATTGAGTGTTGACTTCGTATGTTTTGACGATTTTTTCTAACTTGGGAGTGAAATCTTTCTGTTTATGGACGGCTTCGCAGAAAGTGATCAGAGCGGATATGCCTATTATGCCTCCGTTCGCCAAATCTGGTAAAATCACTCGTTTGGGAACGATGATAAGCATAAGTATGTATCAATCTCAGTAAGGTCAGATATAATATCACGGAATACATGTATTATATCTAAATTCAGCCCTATATAAATCCCGTGCGAGTTGAAACTACTATTGTTAGCCTATCAGATGGATAGCTGGTTGTAACTATTTCAAAATCACGCCCACAGTAATTACACGCGGTAGCTCGTGGTCTAATATATAAACATTGTCCCGAAACAGTTTCCAAATAAGGCATCATTTCCCGGCAGGGCCCGTAAACATGAACGAGTTTACTCCCGCCGAAAAATCTGGCTTTGTTAGGGGTAGAAAATATCAAAAGATTGTGCCGTGCGAATATGTTAATCTCATTGGAGTAAACGTCAATTATTGTCAGAGCGAAAAGGTTGAAATGGTCGTGATTGCCTGATTTTGGGATCTTACATTGAACACTTTCATCACTCCAATCTGTGTCTCCTCCCGATTTATACCTCCATAATTAGTTTAAAGTCAGCATCAAGAATAATTAGCTTTATTATACAGAATCTACATGAATGGTTGATACATGCGATTTAACTGGCTGATTTTGGTGAGCTATGTAGCATAATTAGAATACTAAAAACAAACTTGTTTTCTAAACTTCAATTTTTTTTCATCGTTAGTCATAGTTTCACGCAATATATTGCCTAGTATGTGTGTGTCTTCCTATTTCTGTCCTCTTAGTGCCCAATATACTGATAATTCCTGTGTAGCACCAGTGACATGATTGAAGACAAGTGTTAGGAAAAGTTTATTATTCGGAATGTCTGCATTTATTGTACGCATTATAAAGAGTTTTGTCAATGGAGACTCTGTTGAAATCAAATTCTATAGTCATTGGCGATCTTGATTTTAAGATATTTCCCCAAGTGAAAATGTGCCTTTCCGTGAGAATGACCCCACAGTGCTATTTAGACAATATATTGTGAAGCCGGCGTGTGAAATTGAATCTGCGAATCTAAAAACAGATTTGCGAATCTACGCTAAATATACAATATATTATTCACTTCCCCCACAGTGCTATATAGACAATATATTGTGAAGCCGGCGTGTGAAATTGAATCTGCGAATCTACGCTAAATAGACAATATATTAAGTATGCAGGAGGTGCGAATCGATGCACTTTAGATGCGATTATCAAAGTGCTAATTAGACAATATATTGTCTTCTCTGCAATCTCGACGAGGTAAAACAGATTTGCGAATCTACGCTAAATATACAATATATTAACTTTCCCCGAAATGCGAATCTATGCAATTTAGATGAGATTATCAAATTGCTAATTAGACAATATATTGTCTTCTCTGCAATCTCGACGAGGTAAAACAGATTTGCGAATCTACGCTAAATAGACAATATATTAACTCTCCCTGAAGTGCGAATCTATGCAATTTAGATGAGATTATCAAAGTGCTAATTAGACAATATATTGTTTCTTTCTGGGGAACAAGAGCTCCAAGTCCCAGCATCGCACATATGTATATAGTCTACATTTTATGCAAACCATTCGTGTATTTCGAAAAGGAAAACGCCGACATTCTCGGCATGAGCAAACTGAGAAGAATGGAATGTGCTCGCGTGAAGCTTTCTCGCGATGACATGTTAAGGAAAGAGATATTCAGCGTTTTACGTCATGTTACATTGTACGTCACAGGTTATGTTGACTTTGGTCCATGGAAGATGAGCGTTATCCGCTTTAAAGTCGAACGATATTCTCACTCACCCGAATCAGTCGGTGTACCTCCATTCGCAACTTCTCGGGGATCTCCGGTTTGAGATGTCCCCTTCGTAGATTTTCGCTCGGGAGTTCCGAACGGGTGTAACTCGTGTGAGGGAGGATACTCGAACAGTGTCGATCATTCCGTCAGCAAGTTTACTCTGCTGCATAATCTGGTAGTGGGATGAATTCTCATTCAATATTTACGTTCAGTTGAATCGATGCAGGGGGCATATTGCGGTCAGTGGATTTGTTCGGGGAGAAACAGAATATATTGTATAATTAGCATCTCGTTCTAAATAGCAAAGTATCCTAGAAAATATCTGCAAATTAGCAGCTTTGCTAATTAGATTCTAAATAGATGCGAGAGAATATAAGCCAATCGCGCACCTTAATGATTGTTTTACAGTTTTCTGCAGGCATCAATCACTGTATACATGTACATGTTGGTGTGAACAGGTGTCACAAATTCTTGTCAGCATCATAACTTTCAATCGATTTTTTCAAGCCCCTTCAAATGTTCACTTGTCCCTCATTATAACGCTAAGGCTGGGAGATATTGCACATATATATATGGGGGACTCTGCTTGCTATATTCAAACCTACTTTATAATGAACCGTGTTATGAGGAAGAGGGACAAGTGTAAAGAACAAATACCTCTTGGCCTATTGATATTCAGGTCAACGGTCAAGGTCACAGCATTCTGAAACTGATTGTGTAGCTTGTCGGACATGTCAGAGCCGTACTTTGACTTCTGATTCACCTTACGTATTCAACTCATAAACTTCATACTTGTGTTTTCCAGGGGATTCTGAAAAATTCTGATCCATTCTGATTTGACATCATTCCATAACTGACTCTCCATTTGTAGCTTATGTTTTCTGAGTCTCGACAAAGATACATGTAGCTCAAATTGTCTTCACCCTGTCATGTCAATTTATTTGTCTATGATTGATAAACAGACGTCAGTTGTTTATGGGCATGATGGGGGAGTAAACATGACCCTGACAATATTATTCAATAACAAATATAAATGTAAGCAAACAAAATAGGGCCCAAGCTTTGTGATATGACTGAAATATTGTTGAAAGCGACAATGATTCATATTCACTCACTCGCACCTGTAAACAAACAAACGAACTAACCTATCCTATTCATATATGATCATAAAACATATGTGAAAGGTTCTATGCAGTTTTAGAGCATTACATTTATCCATTTGCACATCATTGACAAAGCATGATCTGTGTTCACACATGCATGTAAACTTACAACTTAAAGTATTCTTTCTTCATGTAAAAACCAGAAGACATGCAGCCAGATATTATTGTGTTTATATTAATATCTTGACATGAATCACAGTATCATACACAGAGGAGAGTATGTGAACACACACACCTGGTTAGCAGTTAAATCCATAAGTCATGTTTATTCATTAGTCAATTAAAAACACTTTCCTGTTCTACATGTATGTATTGTGATTGTTCTCAAGGGCTGTGTTAGTGAGAATAGATTGTGTATAAAGTATGTGGACAGTACATGTACCATCATGGCCATACTCCAGCTGCTGCCAGGCCTGCTCTACCATATCTACACCTATATCTAACTTTATGACTATACAACCCTTCACTGCTCTTTCACCTCACATTTCACATGTTTGATTTGAAGAAAATTTCCACACATAAATATGCATAACCCATTCATGTGGTGTAAAATTATGTTCTCAACATTTTGCAGGTTCTCCCATGCATGCCCTTTAACCATAGGCAAACGCAATACAATTTATCAAACCCAGTGATTGTCAAGTGTTCATGTCCACTCTTCCACTTGCACATAATTCAAGTTAATCCTATAAGGTGGTTCATGCCTCAAACAATGTTGGCAATGTCATTACTAGGGTTATTTCCCCTCTAATAACTCTTCGAATGTCATACATGGAATTTCCTGATAAGAGAAGTTATCAGGGGAGATACATGTATGACATCACAATTATTAGAAAACTATGGGGATAGATTCACTAAAATCTTTTCACAAAAAAGTAGATCAAAGACCCCCACTTGACATGGCAGAGAAGCAGTGTTTAAAATATCAGCATACATGTAGGTCACTGGATGATTTTTGATTTCATAGTCTGAAAATGCCATTTCTAATGTCATTCAGTTCGATGAAGTGTATAATTCATATAAAATTTATGCATTTATATTCAACTTTCCAGTGTTTCTAATAGACCCATTGAAGTTTCTGTATATACAAATGTACATGTAAATAAACAATACCTGTGTATATATATATATATATCCATATGCTTCGACTTTCTTGCTTTGTTGCCCGGAAACTGATTTATCATTATTTTGGCAAAAACGGGCTGACATGGAGATGTGGCTATGTACAAAAAACTCTAGATTGACGAACAACAATTTTTTTTACATTTTACTGCTGATCAAAACCCCAGCTACCCACAGCAAGAAAAAAACAAAAAAAACAGGGTTGGTCACTGGACAAAGTTTTGAGGTATGAACAATCTTAACAAAGAGCTGCGCTGATAGCATCGGCAGGTGTACTGAGACATGGTTCGCACAGCAGTTCGTTTGTCACCTCTATTCCTTATCTCTTAGCCCAGAAAATATTTTTAATCATTGATAACTGGATTATTTTAAACCTGAATTTAGCAAAATTATCATAAATTTACCTACATGTATAACTGTCCTTTCTTGGAATAGTAATATAATTTTATCCTTTTTATCTCGCCTTACGAAGTAAAGGGGAGATATTGTGAGAGGGGGAAAGAGGATGTCGTCGTCGGTGTCGGTGTCGGTGTCGGTGTCCCCTGCCTGGAAATGAATGGGTTTTTGGTTTAGCAAGTTAAAAACAAATCTAGAATAATTAGAAAAAATATAAAAAAAATATAAAAAATATGGGGGTGGGTATGCCACCTGGGGGTACTACCCCTGGGGTACTCTAATGTTAAAATCCCTATGAATGAGTTTTGCGTTTAGCTGAAGTGCACATGTACATCTGTACTTGGAAAGTTTCTTGTAGTTGTCAGCTGTCATTGGATGATTATGAAACTTGGTACACATGTTTCTTATGATAAGAGGAGCAAAACCAGTTCTTCATTTTTTAAAGAAGAAATAGTTAATTTTTTCCTCGTGCCTGAAAGGCAAAATGAAGAGCTTCTTCTGTGTTTCAGAGTAAATGTGAAAGATACTCTTACATGCTAAGAATATATACATCTTACATGGTAACTTTGCTCCAGTTGTCAGCTGTCATTGGATGATTATGAAACTTGGTACACATGTTTCTTATGATAAGAGGATGTACCTGTGCTATTTTTGAGAAGAAATATTAATTTTTCTCAAAATTATGGCAAATGAATGAGTTTTCTGTTTAGGTAAATTGTACATGTAGGCCTCTACATGTATACATATACATCTACATGGTAACTTTGCTCCAGTTGTCAGCTGTCATTGGATGATTATAAAACTTGGTACACATGTTTCTTATGATTAGAGGATGTACCTGTGGTATTTTTGACAAGAAATATTAATTTTTCTCCAAATTATGGTAAATGAAGAGTTTTCTGTTTAGGTAAATTGTACATATACATGTCCATGGTAAGTTTGCTCCAGTTGTCAGCCGTCATTGGATGATTATGAAACTTGGTACACATGTTTCTTATGATAAGAGGATGTACCTGTGCTATTTTTGAGAAGAAATATTAATTTTTCTAAAAATTATGGCAAATGAAGAGTTTTCTGTTTAGGTAAATTGTACATACAGGCCTCTACATGTATACATATACATCTACATGGTAACTTTGCTCCAGTTGTCCGCTGTCATTGGATGATTATGAAACTTGGTACACATGTTTCTTATGATTAGAGGATGTACCTGTGCTATTTTTGACAAGAAATATTAATTTTTCTCCAAATTATGGCAAATGAAGAGTTTTCTGTTTAGCCGAAGTGCAATACACATGTACATTCAGCCACCACAGTTTGCTGCAGTTGTCAGCTGTCATTGAATGATATGTTCTGTACACATGTGTTTCTTATGATTAAAAGATGTGACCAGATACCATCCATACCATCACTACCATTCCTACCATCACTACCATCCATACCATCACTACCATCCATACCATCACTACCATCACTACCATTCCTACCATAACTACCATTCCTACCATCACTACCATCCATACCATCACTACCATCCATACCATCACTACCATCCATACCATCACTACCATTCCTACCATCACTACCATCCATACCATCACTACCATCCATACCATTCCTACCATCACTACCATCCATACCATCACTACCATCCATACCATCACTACCATCCATACCATAACTACCATTCCTACCATCACTGCCATCCATACCATCACTACCATCCATACCATCACTACCATCGTTACCATCACTACCATCCATACCATCACTACCATCCATGCCATCACTACCATCCATACCATCATTACCATTCCTACCATCACTACCATTCCTACCATCACTACCATCCATGCCATCACTACCATCCATGCCATCACTACCGTCCATACCATCACTACCATCCATACCATCGCTACCATTCCTGCCATCACTACCATCCATACCATCATTACCATCCATACCATCCCTACCATCCATACCATCACTACCATCACTACTATCCATACGATCCATACCATCACTACCATCCATACCATCACTACCATTCATACCATTCCTACCATCCATACCATCACTACCATCCATACCATCACTACTATCCATACCATCACTACCATTCATACCATTCCTACCATCCATACCATCACTACCATCCACACCATCACTACTATCCATACCATCCATACCATCACTACCATCCATACCATCACTACCATTCATACCATTCTTACCATCCATACCATCACTACCATCCATACCATCCATACCATTCCTACCATCACTACCATCCGTACCATCACTACCATCCATACCATGACTACCATTCCTACCATCCATACCATCACTACCATCCATACCATTCCTACCATCACTACCATCCATACCATCACTACCATCACTACCATCCATACCATCCATACCATCGCTACCATCACTACCATCCATACCATCACTACCATAACTACCATTCCTACCATCACTACCATCCATACCATCACTACCATCCATACCATCACTACCATCCATACCATCACTACCATCCATAGCATCGCTACCATTCCTACCATCCATACCATCACTACCATCCATACCATCACTACCATCCATACCATCACTACCATCTATGCCATCCTACCATCACTACCATCCATACCATCACTACCATCCATACCATAACTATCATTCCTACCATCACTACCATCCATACCATCACTACCATCCATACCATTCCTACCATCACTACCATCACTACCATCCATACCATCACTACCATCCATACCATTCCTACCTTCACTACCATCCATACCATCACTACCATCCATACCATCACTACCATTCCTATCATCCATACCATTCCTACCATCACTACCATCCATACCATCACGACCATCCATACCATCACTACCATCCATGCCATCACTACCATCCATACCATAACTACCATTCCTACCATCACTATCAGCCATACCATCACTACCATCCATACCATCACTACCATCCATACCATCACTACCATTCCTACCATCACTACCATCCATGCCATCACTACCATCCATACCATCACGACCATCTATACCATCACTACCATCCATACCATCACTACCATCCATACCATCACTACCATCCATACCATCACATCCATACCATCACTACCATCCATACCATCACTACCATTTCTACCATCACTACTATCCATACCATTCCTACCATCACTACTATCCATACCATCACTACCATCCATACCATTACTACCATCCATACCATCACTACCATCCATACCATCACTACCATCCATACCATCACTACCATCCATACCATCACTACTATCCATACCATTCCTACCATCACTACTATCCATACCATCACTACCATCCATACCATCACTACCATCCATACCATCACTACCATCCATACCATCACTACCATCCATACCATCACTACTATCCATACCATTCCTACCATCACTACCATCCATTCCATCACTACCATCCATACCATCACTACCATTTCTACCATCACTACCATCCATACCATCCATACCATCACTACCATCCATACCATCACTACCATTCCTACCATCCATACCATCACTACCATCCATACCATCACTACTATCCATACCATCACTACCATCCATACCATCACTACCATCCATACCATCACTACCATTCCTACCATCACTACCATCCATTCCATCACTACCATCCATACCATCACTACCATCCATACCATCCCTACCATCTATACCATCACTACCATCCATACCATCACTACCATCCATACCATCACTACCATCCATGCCATCACTACCATCCATACCATCACTACCATCCATACCATCGCTACCATTCCTACCATCACTAACATCCATACCATCACTACCATCCATACCATCACTACCATCCATACCATCACTACCATTCCTACCATCACTACCATCCATACCATCACTACCATCCATACCATGACTACCATCCATACCATCACATCCATACCATCACTACCATCACTACCATCCATCACATCCATCCATGCCATCACTACCATCCATACCATTCCTACCATCACTACCATCCCTACCATCCATGCCATCACTACCATCCATACCATCACTACCATCCATACCATAACTACCATTCCTACCATCACTACCATCACTACTATCCATACCATCACTACCATTCCTACCGTCCATACCATCACTACCATCCATACCATCACTACCATCAATACCATCCATACCATCACTACCATCCATACCATCACTACCATCCATACCATGATGGTGATGGTAGTAATCCCACTTGGGACTGCACTATCCAGCAGTAATCCCACAGAGGACTATCCATCAGTAATAACATGGGACTGGTCCACCCAGCAGTAATCTCACACTGGAATGCCGTACCAGTAATCCGACTGCACTGACCTATCCATCCTACATGGGATTAACTTTTGCCAGTAATCCCACATGTATGGGACTGATGTTATTGTCTGTACCAGATAATCTATTCCAGACATTATTGTCTGTACCGCATCACTTATTCCAGACCTTATTGTTTGCTCTACATGTATGCTTTCAATACTGCTGCACCTTTGGCGGATGACCCCGCAAGGCGAGATGTTGGGGTTCTCAGAACGCTTGTTTATCATATTTACACAGATACCAAATGAACTACTGAATGAACCACGTCTCAGTGTGCCGCCAGGTGCTATTGGCACAACTCTTTGTTGAAAGATGAACTTGAATTTTATGCAAGTCACAGATTGTTGATATTGTACATAGAATCCAATAATCAGTGTCTAGGTTATAATCATGTTGTGATATATTGTTATATAATAACTAATGGACATTGATTTAGATCAATTGTCACTGCTATGACTTGCTAATATTTGTTCTTATCTATACAGGTTGTCTTGGATTCACTGAAGTTCTGCAGCCATTTGACAGATTTGGGGAAGTTATGGGTGAGGAATCTATACATGTACATATGTTAAATCCTCTAATTCAATCAGAGGAAGTGGAATTTCCCTCCATCTGGGGCTGATCAAATTTACTGGAACATAAAGTTGACAAAATGGTTCAAAATCACCTATTCATTATTTTAATGATTTTTGTTTTTGTCCACAAAATTGTAAGTAAATCTTAATAGAGAGATTGTATTATTGGATGATTTATCTCTAATCATTACATTGTTTTATGGATTTTACATTGACTTCATAGGATGTCTACATGTATGTACCCTGGCTCGCCTCGGGTTGTTTTTATACACCCGTTGATAGACAAGTTCGTGTATCATGATAACGATTTCTGTCCCATCCGTCAACTTTTGTAAGTTGTGCGACTTCTCAAGTTCCAGATCATGGATTGGCACCAAACTTTAGGTTTATCTTTCCCATGGGGCAAAGAGGAAACCTATTTGAGTCAAAAGGTCAAAGTTGAGGTCACTGCAGCTGAAAATCAGTAAATCATTGAAAATTGTTATGATATAAGTACGGTTCAGATTTTGATTTTTACTCCTCAGCCAATTTTGGCCAAAGGGTACTGTCTGCATTGACCGTCTGTCTCCCTGTTTATCTTACTTATTAACACAGTATCTTTTGAAGGATCATTGTCAGGCTTTCCAAATTCATATGACATATGCAATTGAATATGGATCTGAAGCCTATGGAAGATGACTGACATTGACCTGTTTTACCAAGGTCAAATTCTAATATTGGTCATAACCTTATGAAGGATTATATCTGAGCTCTCCAAATTCATACTACAATATGCAACTGATTAGAAACCTTTCCAATTTGATTGACCTTGACCTAATTTATCAAGGTCGAATTCTAGTTATTGCAGTAGCCTATCCCGAGAAATCATGTTTGGGGTCTCTAAATACACACTACAGTACATATTATATGCAACTGGCATGACTGGTGATGACAATATTTTCTATGGGATCAGCTATAGACTCTCAAAAGTTTTGGTTTCTGCAGTCAAAGGTGTGCACAGGCATATGTTGAAGCCCATAAGGCGCTTGTCTTAGTAGCCCTCATCAGACATTGAGGTAACAGACGATAAGGCCATTCTGAGAGCAGCTTCAAAAAAAGTAAATCCACACAACGATTGAGAGGTGGTAGCAAATTGTTGATACTTCTAAATTCCTTAAGGGTTTCAAAAAATAATTCTGGACACTGCACTGATTCACTCAGAAATATGTATTGGGGTGTACTGACTGAAATATTATGGCGAATCCTGTTCTGTTTTCCCTGTATTTAGAGCATTTCCACAAAGTGGATGCTCTTATGTTTTCATGAGAAACGGCTCCGCCGGATCCGCCGCAGCCGCCGCGACTTTAAACGTGAATATCTCTGAAACCGTTAAATATTTTCGGGTCAGACTTGGTGTGCTATCTCCTTAGGCCTGGGAAATTTGTCTGGTTGTGTTTCGATACCCGCTGCTCACCACTAGGTGGCGTTGTAGTCAGAGCATAGGTAAACCTTTCTCTGACGATTTCGTCTGAACGGCTTGTCTGATTTCTTTGAAATTTTATTACAATGGTCTTGAAGGATAGGCAATGTGCTGAAAAGGTTTTGGTGTAGCTGGCATAACTATAAAGGCAAGTTTTTTGTGTCTCAAAAAATTTTTTTTTTTGTGAAATGAAAATTTACCAATTCGCTTGGAGAAATATTTAAAAACTGTTCTATTCTAGGTTGCCAAGCATAAATATAGGATTGCCGACATGCTAATTCCCTGTCGGTGCGAACCAAATTGCCATTTAAATGAAAAATCGCAATTATCTGACAATGTCAAAACTTCCGTTCTAAACGACGTGTTTGATTTCCATGAAATTTGGGTATAATGATCTTGCAAGATAGGCAAAGGACTGACAAGATTTTGGTGGTGTTGGCGAATCATGGAGACGCAAAAATGCGTCTCCAAATAAGATTTTGTTTTCACAAAAATGGAAATTTGCTTCTTAATCAGGGAAAAGTAATTCTGTTTTGCTGAACATGAATGTAACATCCCCATTGTTATAATTCACATGCCAAATGGCCATTTTTTTAAATGTATGAAATTCTCATGACTTTAGTTTGAATAAAATCACAAATTATCAATCAGTTAATGCTCAATTTTTTGTTTTATGTGGAGGTCCCCAGAATTTATTTGAAACTCGAGATTGAAATTGCACATACCATTGCATTTTGACAGGATAGTTACAACTGTTGATAATAATTTTTTGAACTGAAAAAGTAGAAAGATTTTTGAAGTGGAACTTCTACATACCTGCTATATGGCACATCCCACCTGAGAAATTTTTACATATATATCTAAATGAAGTAATCCATTGGAACCACTGATGAATTTCCAATAATAGAGAAGAAAAGCAACTCTGGGTAGGGATGACAATTTCATTCCATATATTTCGCTACTAGTTCTAGCATCTTCAGCAGTGAACAAAGTTACAAACAGCTCCATACGCACAGTATATATACAAGGCATAATGTGATCTTAGTCATGTTGATCCACTGATAAGCTTGGCATAATGCAGAAGCAAAGTAACTGCGAATAAACTTAAAAAACACATGGTGACAGTCTCAATATTGCGACAAAATTTGATTTGTCATCTTCAGGATATGATATAACAGCAGATACAGGCTCTTATATACAGAAACAACTACATGTAACAAAGACTGAAATGGTTCGATACACAAAATTAGAGGGCAATAGCCAATCAGATAATATGTGAACATAACAAGATAAACATGAGTGGCACATAGGCATGACAAGGAATACACACACCACATAGGCCTGCATGGCAATACACAATTGAAATGGCAATAGTTAGATAAGGATCAATAGTGACAGGTGGTGATTTATTGAGGTGTGTGAGTGTGTATAGTGGCAACAGAAATGTCAAATAGAGGAATAAACACAACTGAAACAGAGATTAGAAAGAAAAAAAGTTGATTAGAGAAACGTAGGAAATGTACCTAGGATTGAAATCGGAAATAAAATCTAGAGAATTGAATAGTTACAGAATGGGAAATACAAGACTATATTAGGCTATTAATTAACAAGACAAGGAATACACACACCACAGAAATGCTGGATGGTTGTATTATCTTATCTAAACCGTGATTGATGAAATAAAATATATATATATGAAAGTTGAAATTAGAAACAAAAATACCAAAATAATAATAAATAGTAGTCTACCTGAATAACTGTAGCTCTTTCGAAGCTTTTACACCACTGTTAAGTTTTGGATTTGATAGCCAAATTTTAACCATCCATCATCACATCCTGAAGATGACAAATACAATTTTGTAGAAACGTTGAGACTGTCACCATGTGTTTAAGTTTATTCAGAGTTACTTTGCTCCTGCATGTGATCTTAGCCAATACACATTTATGAATAGGTAAGGCAGTGAATTATGTCGAATCATGTTGGACAGATATTAAAATGTTGTCATTTCCAGAAATTGTTAAATGTTAAGCGATAACCTGACAGCGATCTACAAATGGTGTGATTCAGGTGATACAATACACACTCTAATTGATTAAAGGAATACATAATCTGCTTATTTGGCAAGAACTAAGTCAACTGTACACAAATGAATAAAGTATGGGGATATAGTGGGTATGTACCTACATTGAATATTTCTACATGTCATGAAGTTTGGATAAGGACTGTCATTTTAAGATAAATATAGGTATAATTTTCTTGGCAATCCATATCAGAATTGATGGAAACCTACAAATGTTGTAACTCTCATTTTTCATAATTGTATATTCCCATGTGAGTTGTCTTTCAGAACAATCTAGCGAATTTTGCATGTGTTCCAACAGTCTCAGCTTTCAACAGTAAGTTAAAACCATGCTGTATCGGCTGAGCTGTCTAAACACCCTCCATTTCCTAGCTCTGACATACTGCATCACTGTCGAAATATGGGTACCATGACAGAGTGATAGATCACACAGCCAGTGAAGGTTCCTGATTTACATTGAATGTCATTATTGCCTAAGTGTATTAGCATTTTACAACAATAACAATTCATTGACTTAGTGAAAAATTATAATGAAAGGTATTTTTTTTTTTTTATTTTTTTTTTTTATTTGCAGGCATTGTTTCAGATAGAATACAACAGCCTAATCCATACAATCAGGAATAAAAAGGTCAAAGTCTTCATGTTCAAACTTGCATGGGAAATATAAAAGTGGCAATTTGATATTTTATTTTTGTTCGATTTTTTAATGTCGGTGGGCCTATGAAACGCAAAATAAAGTTGGTGTTGCCTCACACTGGGTTTCGCCCGTTGGTGAAGAAACCCCTTCTCAGAGGTACTTCTACCAGTGATGATTCCTGATTGCTCATCCTCCAGGGGTACATGTATGTGCCCCACACACTGTCCCGTCCTAAAAAAAAATTGCAACCCCTAATAGGGAGTGGAGTGTGCCCAAATTGGAGAGATCTAAAGCGCTGTGAGTACCAAATTATGTGTTACAAAATTATCTGGGGAAATGCTCTTCGCCGGTTTTTCAAACGAGCTTTGATTGATCTTGAATTCAGTGGTGAATGGACTAAACCTATCAATATCTGGTTTCAATCCGTGATGACGTACCAAACTCTTCTTTTTTTATATTTTTTTTAAGAAAAACTATGACTTCTCAGTCTGAGAAGGAAAATTGAACACAACGTCATGGCATGAGAACATCCTTTGTGGATTACTTGTAAGAAATTATAACAGCTCTTTTCTTACATGGAGACCTGATTTGACGACAATTTTTTTAGGTCGCAAACGTATTCCTGGGATTCCAATATTCATGTAGCGCTTACTCTGTTGACGAGCCTGATAAACAATGGCCATCTTGGCAGACAGACATGACAGAGGATTAACCTATGAAGTATACTTGCTGTGTCCTATCCTGTGAGAGTAAAATCCATGATTGTAGCCACTCCAATGATATCAAGTCACTTTGTAAAACATGTCGTACATGAAATCCTGACAAACAATGAATATATCTCCAAGTTTTTATACGCCCGCCAAAAGGCGGACGTATTATGTGATGGCGGTTTCCGTCCGTCCATCCGTCCGTCCGTCCGTCCGTCCGTCCGTCCCCGGTGTCCGGTCCATATCTGGGACAGTTTTCTATCTACAGTTCTAATTTTTGGTGAATGGATACCCTACGGGGAGACAATGTGTCGCGTACCAAAATGACGGTCAAGGTCAGAGGTCAAAGGTCACTGGCCTAAAAAACAGGAAATCACTGAAGTATTCGTGTCCGGTCTATATCTGTGAACATTTTCTATCCACAGTTGCAATTTTTTGTGAGTGGATATGCTAGGTGAAGACGATGTGTCGCGTACCAAAATTGAGGTCAAGGTCAGAGGTCAAAGGTCACTGTTGCCTAAAATCAAAAAATCATTGATCATTGAGAGTTTTCTCTCTACAATTCTAATTTTTGGTGAGTGGATGCCCTAGGGTGGAATGATGTGTTGCATACCAAATGTAGGTCGAGGGCAGAGGTCAAAGGTCAGAGTGACCGAAAAATCAGGAAATCATTAAAAATTCTAATTTTTTGTGAGTGGATTCAATAGGGGGAAATGAAGTGTCGCATACCAAAATATAGGTCAAGGTCAAAGGTCACTGTGACCCAAAAATCTGGAAATTATTAAAAATAACATTTCTTTGTGTCAGTAGATACATTAGGAGGACACAATGTGTCACATATCAAAATGTAGGTCAAGGTCAAAGGTCAAGGTCACTGTGACCCCAAAATCATGAAATTGTTAAAACTCATGATTTTTTGAGTCCATTGACAAATTACGGTTAGCTGTTTTGTTATGTACCAAAATTTAGATCCAGGTCAAAATCACTGTGACACCAGAATCAAGGTCAAAGTTCAGTGTAACCTAAACATCAGGAAATCATTAAAAATTACTAATTTTTGGTGAGTGGATTCAATAGGAGGAATGAAGTGTCGCATACCAAAAATTAGGTCACGGTCAAAGGTCACTGTGACCCCAAAATCAGGAAATTATTAAAAATAACATTTTTTTGTGTCAGTAGATACATTAGGGGACACGATGTGTCACATACCAAAATGTAGGTCAAGGTCCTAGGTCAAGGTCACTGTGACCCCAAAATCTTGAAATTGTTAAAAATCATGATTTTTTGTGTCCATTGAGAAATTACGGGGAGATGGTTTGTCATGTACCAAAATTTATGTCAAGGTCAACAGTCAAGGTCACTGTGACTCCAGAATCAAGAAATCTTTGAAAATTACTTTTTTTTGTGTCAGTAGATACATTAGGGGGAAATGTACCAAAATGTAGGTCAAGGCTGAACATCAAGGTCACTGTGACCCCCAAACTCATGAAATTCATAAAAATCATGATTTTCTTGTGTCCATTGAAACATTGATGGAAGACGATGTGTCATGTACCAAAATTTAGGTCACGGTCAAAGGTCAAGGTCACTGATCCCAAAATCAGGAAATCATTAAGTCACATTTTCATATGCCTGTCAAAGACGAGATCATGTAATGCGATGTTTCTTTCTGTCCATTCATCCATTAACATTTGTTGTCCATGCGATATCTCTAGTTTCAAGGTATGGAATGGTATCCAATACCTTACTCACATGGCGAAGAGGAGCCATACTTCAATTTGTCAAATGTCAAGATCACAGTCCCCCAAAACTGAATCTAGTTTAGCTGACTATATGTATTAGGTTGGAATATTCAGAGTTCTCTCCCCTACATATATATGGCATTTGTGCTGTGGAGTTGTCTCCCATGTTTGAAACCACCACATTTAGTTAAACTGTTGTGAAATAAAAACCATACATTTACTAATTTAACGGGGAGAGGGGTCATTTATGAACTTCATACCTGTTTATCAACTCAAGAACAAATGTTTACTTCATCACTTACTTCTTCCTTCATCAAAAATTCTCTCGTCTGAAAGAAATCCGTTTGCAGGAAAACTACCATTTTCTTGTGTTCGACTATTGTCGATTTCAGTGTTGGATATGTGAGCTCTCGGTTCTTGCTCCAAGATCAACTAGTTTCCAAGAGTTTCCAAGCTCATTTTAGTTTATCATTCAATTTTAGATGTGATATATATGTTACATTCTCAGAGGCACAAAATTGTAGACCTTTTTCTGGATTGCTAGTTATCAATTGGAGTCAAGGCTATTAAACAACCTTGAAATTTGCACCAATGTAATTCCAGATATACGGGCGTATATTGAAGCCCCTTGGGTTCTTGTTGTACTTTTCCATGTATTTGTGGACATGTTACTTGTAGTTAATCTGTTCTGGTCTGATCTATGTAACAGGGTCATTTGAAGGATGGATATGGGAGACTTATTGCTGCATACACAAAACTCTTGGTGCAGAAACTCCGCTTCCACAAGAAGGTATTGTATAAAATAGTGTGGTAACCCATTTATGAACATTCACAAGTTGTCGCTATATAGCTGAAATATTGCTGAACGTGACGTTAAACCTTAATTCTCTCTCTCCATTTACAAGTTGTGTGGGGATAATTTTCATTTTCACTGACAATTATTGCAAATTATGTTGGTATCCACATGCATTGTTGACAAGACGCACCTCTCCATCTGTATGTTAACTTCTCCAGTGTTAGGGAGTAGATATGGGTATCTAACCTGTCCCCTCCCTCACCATTCATTATGGTCACTCATGAATTAACATAATTTAAGATGTTTACTGATCTTCAGACAGTATTTCTATGTATTTTGTAAGTCTGATTAGAATAAGCCCAAATATCAGTGGTAAATGTCACATTATTCACCTTGTACCAAGTGATTGTCAAAGACGCATGCTTATTAGTACACTATCGAGCTAGTTTTGTGAAATGTTCAAAAACCCAAAGTACACACACTACAATTACCAGACATGCCTGTAACAGTCCAGCATTTTATTGGTTTAATTTTTGAACTTGATACCCTCGTTTTTCTACCCCTGCCCTAGGCAAAACACTCCAGTAGCCATGTTCCTTTACATTGCACATGACAGCATGTGACGGCTCTCAGCCAATGATCCAGGATCCTCTTGTCACTCAATCTGTATCTCCTGGTTATCAATTAAAGGTTCTACCAAATGGCGGGTGTGAAAAGGAATAGGACCCCACCCGCGTGGTTCCCGGGTGCGAATAGGAATAGGACCCAACGTCGTGATATGACTGAAATATAGTTGAAAGCGACTTTAAATCATACTCGCTCTACCAAATGGTTTGCACACCCCATATTTTTTTATACTAAATTGTTGTAAGAGGTTCTATTTGACATTAAATTATGATTTACTATTGTTAGGAATGGTTGAAGTTTACAAAAAACTAACTTGAAACCCTGCATTTCCACGCCTGTTTGGAAATGGCTGCGGCAATGTTCTATGCGGCATTTCCATTGTAACGTCAACTACATCACAAAGCTAAAACGTAATACCTTTGTTGACGTCATCTGGATGTCGTCGTACTCAATTTTTGTGCAGCATCTGTCAAAATGTGACGTCCGACACAACCGACTAGTCAATATTGTCATGGATCAGAGATTACAGCTTCAATATGTTTTTCACCACATAGGTTTTATTGCGTTAAAAAAATAAATTTGATGTCATTTTTTTGTAGGAAAATATATCAACTTGTTCTTCACACAGCTTCTCTATGTTTTGTGTGCAGGGGGTATTTGGTATAACCTTTAAGTACCATATACCATTACGGTAATACTGTATATTGTAGAATCCTCGAATCCCTGGCACCCTGATGATGTCAGATGAAACTCTATCCAATATCTGTGGATCTGATGTCAACAGCTAGTAAGTACTCGATCTTATTTCTCCGTTCACCAGTAGCCATTATGAGAAATTTTGAAAAAATTTCACCCTCGAACCATTTTCCGTCGAAGAGATATGATCTTCATGTATGTCTGAAAAAGTGTCAATAGTTTCTCATTATGACCCATGTCCTGAGGAGGATGATGTCTTGTCCTTACCTTATGTCAGACAACCCGCTTCAACATGTACAACACACAACATCATCTGACTACAAGACTCTAGATTTACCTTTAACAAAGTACAACATCTGACATGTCTGACATCAGTTAACATCTGACATGTCTGTCGTTTCAGTTTTGAGCTGGCCTGTGATATGCTGGACTATGTGGATGAAATTGTCAGTTTACAACACGTTGGTGAGTACTAGAACAAGTTCAGCCTCAGCACTCTGGAAAATGCATGTTCCATGTTTTTGAAAAAGTAGCAATACGTGCCATAGAATTTGGAAGACTTTGAAATACTGACTTTACACTGTCTGATTGTTCTGTACATGTTATTATTCAGTTGAAAGTAATGTCAAACATAAAAACTCAATGCCTTTTTGGCAATACCATCAACGACCCTTGAGTTCAGATCTTGTTGACCACAGACCACACACAGTCAATGGATTGAAATGCCAGACTATACTACTAGGTACGGCTTATAGCATTGGACACACCAGTTCTCGTCAGATTACCGAAGTTAAGCGACGTTAAGCTCAGTCAATACTTGGATAGGTGACCGGGTGCTGTACTGGCTGGGCTGATCAGTGTCCAGGGTAATAGGAACTGTGAGCACTCTCGTGTTCTGGCACATGTAGGCACCGTCGTGATATGACTGAAACAAAGTTGAAAACGACGTTAAACCCTACTACTCAGTCACTATAGTCACTAATAAAGCAATCAGGACTCTGTTGTTCACATTATGTAATACCTGTATTATAATGTACCATTTCAGTGTTCAGCTCTCTGGATATGTCCAGATCTAACTCCATGACCAACACGGGCCAGTGTAGGTTAGCTCCCTTGATCCTGTGTATCCAGGACTCTTGTCAGCTCTACGACTATCTCGTCAAGTCCCTCTTCAAACTCCACTCCAGTAAGTCACAAAAACACTCCAGTCGAATGTACACACCAGTAAGTCAAACTAAGCTCCAGTAATTCAAAACTACAATCTAGTCAGCCAGATTACACTCCAGTAAGTCCTTACACTCCAGTAAGTCAAATTTACACTCCAGTAAGTCTAATTTACAGTCCAGTAAAGTCCAGCTACATTTCATTAAGTCACAACTACTCTAAGCAGCCAGACTACTACAGTACAGTATACACTCCAGTAAGTCACATATACACTCTAGTAAGTCAAAACTACACTTCAGAAAGTCAAATTAACTAATGTTCCAGTAAGTCAAAACTCTCTGGTCTGTCAGACTACACTCCAGTAATCCAAATTACACTCCAAGTCAGTCAGATTCTTCTCCATTCCTTCCAACTACACTACATTTCAGTAGGTCAAATGACATTTCACACCAGTAAGTCAAATAGGTCAGTTGAACCACTCCACCCTGTCGAACTACTCAAGTAGATAAACTATACACCAGTATTAGTGCACTCCAGCAAGTCAAACCACTTCACTATGTCAAACTACACTCCAGTGAGATAAGCTCTTCTTGAGTATGTCATACTACATTCTATTAAGTTTGCACTTTAGTTGATTATAACTCCACTTCAGTCAAACTACGCTACTGTAAGTTGTACTACATTTCACTGAGTCAAATTGTGCACCAGTAAGTCAATACACTACATTATGTCATAATTCATTTCATTAAATTATTAAGTTAAACTAAACTCCAGTAAGTTATACTGCTCGCCAGTATGTCAAACTGCAGTAATGCAAACTACACTGAATGAAACAAGAAACTACAAATAAGTATAAATGTACTACATGAAGTCATACTGCACTCCAGTGAGTCAGACTTATACTCTCTCAGACCTGTGAGAACATATACCTTTCACCTGTTCTTGATACTCTACATGTAGCTGTGCTGGAGAGAAGAAACATTCTCTAACATAAAATAATGTTTGACAGTTAATGTGATCAGTGACCTATATACTAATACCATTACCGTAATTAATGACAGTTTGATGTGCATATGTTTACAGGTCTCCCCCCTGACACATTATCTGGTCACAGGGATCGGTTCCTGGTTTGTTACAAGAAACTGAAACAGTTCTATCAGCATAGTGGTAATCTACAGTACTTCAAGAACCTCGTCCAGGTTCCTGTCTTACCTGAAGTAAGTCCTTCACTACACATATCACTCACTAAATGCAGGGTAAATTTTTTTTTTTTGATGAATGGGTCCATCTTTCCTGTAAGTGTCACAAAACAAGAGAGAAGAATGGAGTTTTTGGGTACAACAAGGACGGGTGACGGGTTACTATTCAGTGGAGAGAAGATAAGGCTATCGAGTGGATAATATGTGAGCGTGGAGGCTGACGCTTTGAGATACTTCCAACTTTTTCAAAGCTAATGAAAAAGTTGGAAGTATCTCCAACGAAACGTCAGCTCCACAGCAATAAAGAAGTTGTTATCCATAGAATAGCCTTGTGTTATATACGCCGACTTCTAAATGCCTATCAAAGAAAAAAAAAGTAATATAAAGGTCTGAACAAAAAGACCTTTACATGAAAAACTGACTGATCAATTGTTATGCTGGTTACCAGACCAAAGCAATTTTCACAATTTCTGCCCAATATTGCATTCACACAAAGAAATTAAATTGCTTTTGACAGAATACCATTTGACATTTTTGTGTACTGGTACCCTGTCTTATTCCTTTTGCCATAAATGATAATGTGTTTTTACCTTTTTTGTCACCAGGAACCCCCTAATTTCCTGATAGCTACAGACTTCAGTAAACACGTGAAACCTGTGGCTGTTGTACCCAATGAACCTGAATTTGAAGCCGAGACTCCGGAGGTGGAGTCTACAGCTTTCTTGGTAGATACATCACAGACAGAGGTATATAATTGTACTCTTATTTCTTTCACTTATGTGTTTGTGATTTATACTTGATGATGGACATAACAGAAAAAATTGTCTGCACTATAAACTTAATCCACAGTTAGGACTAATGTGACAAAAATGACTACTGGTGTTAGCTTACCTTTCCTATGTATAGAAGAGCTCAAGTCATGACCTCCACATCACCATCATCAAATTTTGGTTAAGCTTGCATTGGGGTCATTTCTCTACAACAAACTGTTCCGTTTCCATGGAGATGTTACAATATTTGACATTTTCAGCCACGTTATTGTTTAATTATCATGAGTTTTTTTTTTGGTTGAAGCTATCTCTGATGGTAGTTTCTCTACAACTAACTGTTTGATTGTGTTGAAATTTGGTATGTTTGTAATTCGATGTCATGATAAACGTGTTACAAAATATTTACATTCCACATATGTTAACTATGCCCTACCCCTATGAATAGAGGCGGGGGGGAGGGGGGCGATCACATATTATTCACTTTATCGATCAGTTCATATGGCCAAACTCGTCTCGGCTACTATTTGATTGACAACTTTGAAACTTACATGGAAGAGGTTTAGTACCTTGTAGATGGTCACTGTCCGTTTTTTTTATCGAGCCCGTAGCTTTAGCTGCGGAAAGCTCGATATAGACATGATAGATGCCACAATGATGTCCGTCTGTCTGTCTATCTGCAGGACCAAGTAAATGTTAAAGTTTTGGACTTAGAATTTTTTCCCTCAGGACCAAGTAAATGTTAAAGTTTGATCCTAGTGCCTGCTCAACCGCCGAACCCTCATATTTCAAATGCTTATATCGGGCTACACATATTGAACCCATTCACTACCCTCGGGGAGCATGTCCCCACCCCTGGGACCCCAGGACCAAGTAAATGTTAAAGTTTTGGACTTAGAAGATTTTCGTGTCCACAGCTTCTCAGTCTCACCTATGTCTCCCAAACTAAGGCCAGCCCGACTCTCTGAACTTTCATATATTCCAAATGCTTACATCTGGCTACACTTATTGAACCCATCCACTACCCCCGAGGAGCATGTTCCCACCCCTGGGACCCCAGGACCAAGCAAATGTTAAAGTTTCGGACTTAGAAAATTTTCCTGTCCACAGCTTCTCGGCATCACCTATGTCTCCTAAACTAAGGCCAGCCCGACCCCTGAACTTTCATATATTCCAAATGCTTACATCTGGCTACACTTATTGAACCCATCCACTGCCCTCCGGGAGCATGTCCCCATCCCTGGGGCACCGAGCTCCACCCTATATCTCCTAAACTATGCCTTTCCCGAACCCATACCTTCATATAGTTTACAGTACGTGAAAGAAATGAACTCAATACTGGGATGACATGATGTTAACATCATGACAACCCGATTCTGTCACGATGTTAACATGATGATAACCCGATTCTTGTCCTGATCTTGTCCCGGTCTTGTTACAAGGACGACATCGGGACAACATCGGGACAGCATCGGGACAGCATCGGGACGACATCGGGACGTCATGTTGTTATCTCCAAATTACAATCATTTACGTGACATGTGAATACAGAGGCAATTGCGTTAATGTTTACACTCGTTTGGTTCGTTTCGGTTCGGTTATTAAAATATGACCGCAAAATTTTTAAACCGGAACGAAGTTTGAACGAATTATGACCAGAATATGAACGGAGTTTGACCGAAACGAAATAACCGAAACGAAATGAACCGAACGGAGTGAGCGAAGTTTGGGCAGTGCCAGTGGACTGCCCGCTGCTGCCGTTAAACTTTAATCGTCCGTACATGTTTGCCTGTGAATAAAGTTGGATGACTGACAGAATGGCTCGGAAACCCGTATAGTTAAATGTTTACAAAATGTACTGATTGTAATTTGTTCAGATAGATAAAGAAATATGAAGCAGGTCGTCTCTACTCCCGCGGCGAAAAGCCCCACGTGGTCCAAATGTGCGAACTTTGACCCTGCAGAGCTATGCCCCTGAAAACAGCCGCACCACGTACTCCTACCCGTGCGGCGCTTCTGAAGTGTGATCACCTACTGTTCACTTCCATAGTCTACCGAATTTGTGATTACAGATTAATTGATTTTCAAAATACTATAACTACATGGTTTGTTGTCCCAAGATTCTGTTATAGTGCCGGCTTTTGTTTGTTTGTGAGACGAATGAATAATTTTTTTTTGTACTCAGAATTAAGAGTCCCCCCGCAATACAGATTCAAATTCAGATTCGTTTATTGGCGCAAACACAAATCACATTGGTTAAGGCCAGTAACAGTATACATGAACAAGTGTATGATTTTACATGGCTCAACAGAGGCTCGAATTGTTTTCAATTATTTCAAAACTGGTACATGTCAATCTGCCTGTACAGAATATCAACTGACTCTCCTGTCGAAGCTTTGTATTACAAATTTAGCAAATACTCTGGTGATTTTAAAACTATCACATTTTAAAAGTTTGGTGAACAATATACGAGAATGATACTCTGAAGTGGGGACTGTCAGACCCAATTCACGAAATAGCGACAATCTTAGATCAGCATTATTTAAACAATGCATAACAAAATGATACTCATCCCCAATAGAGCCCACACAAAACTGGCACGTTCGACCGTTCCTGGGTATAATCGGTTTATGGTAGCGGCCAGTTTCGATTCATAACAACGGAATAAAATAACAACATTTCACATGGGGTACATGCAGATCTAATCCCCATTACGAAGTTAGAGTATATTAACCAATACAATAATAGTAACACTTCAAATTAAACCTAGAGCTCAAATTAACAAAAAATGAATCCCGTTTTGCGAGACATGAGAAAATATAAAATACCACATACCTTGAAATGGAATCTTTAGTACTTCCATTTCTGCTCTCGTTATTTATTATTTAATTATTTATTTTAATATCTAGCGCTGCAAAAGATCTCAAATGAACGAAGAAATAAAGGTACCGTGAAATTTAAATGAAACATTGATTTGATGGACAGCGAAATCCGAATGGGAAGCGGACTACAATTTCAATCAATCAAAAATCGAAATGTAATCAGGTGGGTCTAACAAAAGGAAAAATAGTTGAGAAAATACTTAATTAATATTATCCTGGATGGTATTAAAAAGATTCGTTCTCATCGAGGCGTACAAGGTACATTCCGAAGATGTTTTTCGTCCTCAATACAATTGTGTTGCGGAAACCTGTCGCTTATGTACGGAAGATATCATGGTAATGAAAAAATTTATTAGCCCATTCTTCCTAAATATTTACATAATACTAAAAATTTGTCTACACTAATGTGATAACAAACGAGAAGAATGCAAGATAATTTTACCGATAGCACAGAAGAATATATAAGATAAATATTCTGATAAAAAATATTATTAAACAATTTTGAATAAATTTTTCTTTTCTCATATTGCCGAATCTTATAAACAGTTCATAACAGATCATATTGTGGAACGCAAATAAAATACAGATCTAAAGTGAATGGAAGAAATTCTTCCATAAAGCGTTCACTTTTTGCACGAGAAAACCGGAATGTGAAATTGAAGACCGACTAGTTCCCTGCTGTTGACCTTGTTGTTTATCAGCGCGCGGACCTCGGAGAAAGCACTCTTTTCGTGCAGACGTTGTGTAAGATTTCATTCCAGAGCATATAAAATTATGTTTTTAGATCTAATATAAAGTTGATTGTAATAGAAAGAAGAAACATATATCTCTGTGAATCTGGGGATAATGAAGATCGATCTTCGTTATTTTCTTGAAGTTGAAAATCCGTGACAAGTTGCCATTTTCAACTACTGTTCTCCGTGAAGGTGACCGACGATCGTTTACATTTATGAGAACGAACCGGAATGAACGCAAAAGGATGACCGGGACAACAACAACAAAGTTTGAACGAAATATAACCGAATTGTGTCGATAGCTGACAAGAAATGAAATACAAATGAAAATATGTTTGATCACTATATCCAAACATGTACCATGCAGATGTTCTTTTTGACGCGCTGGAGACTCGACACGTGGGTGTGAACGTTACTCAGTGCCACAGGCCGTGCGGGATGTCGTTTGGCCCCAGCATATCAGCTTTACAGATCAGAAAAATAACCTCAATTGTACAACATGTTAGTGCCAGGGTTTCCAAGTTACTTTGTAGGAATGGGAAGAGAATCAGCGGGTGAGACAATCGGGACAAATAATCGGGACAACATCGGATCAACATGGTGACAAGATCGGGGCAAGATCGGGACAAGATCGGACCATGATCAGGTCGTCCCGATGTTGTCCCGATTTTTCAACCGGGACAAGACCAGGTCAAAATCGGGACAGCATGATGTTAACACGGTGAAAAGATCGGGACAAGATCGGGTCAATTTTTATTGAGTTCATTTCTTTCCTGTACTGTACATCATTGTTGTAAAAAGTTGACATATTCATTGTAATAATAATCTCTTTGATAGTGTATTTGCTTGTTGCTACTTTTGAAATCAACTGAGAAAGACTGGAGGTTATTCTTTATTCGAAGACTTAACAGGTGGAAATCAAACTGTACCGTTTTGCTGAAAGTTTTCTTTTCGTTGCCTTCTCAGTATTCAGGACTCATGGTGTTTCATGTTAGTGATTTTTGCTTTCGAAGCCCTATGGAATGCACAGTCAGCTTCCTCTCCTCATGACTTTCTTTATTTATTTCCTTATTAACTCTTTAACAAATTGACCGATTTTCCTCAAATTTCACCAGGTACATGTATGATATGGGGTGGCACAGATGTTGGTCACTTTCTTTATTCATTTCTATAACTCTTTAACAAATTGGCCGATTTCCCTCAAATTTCACCATGTTAGCTATGAAGTCACACAGGTGTTGGACACTTTCTCTATTTACTTCCTTAACTCTTTAACAAATTGACCTATTACCCTCAAATTTGACCATGTTAGCTATGAAGTCACACAGGTGTTGGTCACTTTCTTTATTTACTTCCTTAACTCTTTAACAAATTGACCGATTTCACTCAAATTTTACCAGGTTAGCTATGGGGTCACACAGGTGTTGTACACCAACATTAAGGTCAATAGATCAAAGATCAAGGTCAATTTGGCAGGAAATCATTGAAAATCAAAAGTTGTTTTCCATTAGTGGACCCGGAGATGATAGGCCAGGTACCAATAATATCACATGGTCAATGCCAGCCCCAAATAAAGTAATTGTTGAAAACATTGTCTATGTCACTGACAATCAACAACTCTCTGAAACATGAAATACTCCTAGATTTTCTTTTAATGATGTGGCATAATGCCATGGAGTTTGTATAATGTACAAAACACCACATAACTTATTCCAGTTTCATTGGCCCCGTGGGGCTTCCGGAGATTGACCTGCGATGTTGTTGTGCACATCGCAGGTCATGGTAAGAATAGGCTTCAGCTCCTCAGAGAGCTTGTCATAAGAGGCGACTAACTGAGGCACCCATGGGGTTCCCGGGTGTGAAAAGGAATAGGACCCCAACCGTGTGGTGAAAAGGAATAGGACCCAACGTCATGATATGACTGAAATATAGTTGAAAGCAACGTTAAATCATATTCACTCACTCACTCCATTTTCATTGTAGCTTCAGAACAACTCCTACATGTATTATCCCAGAGGGCCCCAGGGAAGAACAGTTTCCTTTTGTAACTGACCGTGTTACCCTCAGTAAAATAAAGTTTTATTATTATTACATTTTCAGTGTATCAAACTCCCTACTGTAATGTCATGGTGGTAACATCATTACCATTGTTGATGCCCTATGAACATAATTTGCAAAAAGTTGAAAGTTGTGTGATGATGATTTTGAGTTCTATAAAACTCAAAGCTCTTATTACTGCAATATAAGGCCATCCTTAAAAATAAGTTTGTTGGGCGTAACCCGACCGACTGTCCAAAAATCCGCCGACTGGAAACTTTTTTCGCCGATTTTCCGACCGGTCATCTTTTTATTTTATTTTGCAATGTCAGAATTATCTCCCCTATCTTCTCTCTCGGGTAAACGTATGTAAAACGTTCGCCCAGCAAAAGCAAGCAGGATTTCACTCTCCAGTAGTCGGCGATGTGAGCGTATGTCACACGTTTTGAAGGCATATCCTCCATGGCCCAGTCCGTAGGGGAATGCAGTTTTCGTCGACCACGTGCTTATGGCGGGAAGTTCCCCCTTCTGTTTTGTGTTTGGGTTTGATGGAGAGTCGAGAGAATAATAAACACATCGAGAGGCAACAGCAACACAGGATGGGAAAAATATTTCAAAACGGTTGGTTATTAAAACCTGCCATACATGCCATACAGAGATCTGTCGCGAATCGACGTGGGAACGTAGACATGTTTAGCACTGCCACCACCTCATGGGTCCGTACACCGACAGATTCTGAGACTGACGATGTTACAACAACAACGATGTTTGGATTTCTACTTTTATCCGAGAAGACTTCAGTGTGCCTAAATACA
>JAVTVY010054524.1:0-30349 GCA_036873755.1 Hanleya hanleyi | reverse complement strand
GGGGGGGGCAAAATGCCCTCTCCCCCTACCAAACTTTCTGCGCTATCTTCGTAACGACAAAAAATAGAGAGCTGAAACTCCGTGACTTTATAGGTTATCATTTTGGGGTCATTTTGAGCCTGTTGGCATAACCACCCGTGCAAAGGATCATGGGTAAATTTAAAATGCCGGCCATGTGGGGTACCAGAAAAAGTGATGTTTTCGTCATATTTCTTCAAAATTGTTGCTTTTCTGTATGGAAAAAAGGGTAAAACCTATTTTATTTCATATCAGATTGTTATTTAATAATTTATCGTGCAGTTTTTTGCGAAGAAAAAACAAAAATAAAAAAATCGAAAATTCTGACCGAAAAATCGTCTGAAAATGCTCTTTGTGAAAATGACGTCACAGTGACGTCATCAATGCGGCCATCTTGAATTTTATTTACATTTACTTGTAGAGGTAGGCTTAACGATATAGTGCGGTAAGTTTTAGCCCTCTCGCCTTAGCGCTAGCGAAAATATATAGGGGGCACTTTCAGCTCCCCCCCACCCATCAGGTTGCGGTACACGCAAAATCGCCCAGGCCAGATAGGGTTAAGTATAAAGCAGGGATGTCCATTTTGGAGAAGAGGCGGCACCGTGATCTGCGTTGTTCATGTTTAGACCCCGCGGAGTAGCAATCGCATGAACCCTTAGGGTCACACACCACTAATTATTCGCCTTACTTAATACATGTATGTAGTAAATTGGCAAAGAACATCTTGAGAAAACTATATTCCCTGATATTCGCCACCACAAATGAACCACCACACCAGGTAGCCTCGCCTTTCCGCTCAAACATATGGAAAATTCAGCATACATTCCCCACTTATTTTCGAGATAAGACCGCCAGAAATAGGGTCATTCAGCCCGAAACCATTACGGCAAATTTCTGAGGTGGTCAATCAAACAGGCCCGGATTTTTTTCCGATTAAAATTTGAAAAGGTGGTTTTGATATATTTGAGCGTCAAATATTATAGAAACATTTTAAAATACGCCACAGACCATTTCTGTCCCAGTCAGGTATAATGGACAATCAATGTTCGCCGAAAGTTAAGTCCTGATAATAATCTTACACCCAGAAACTTCAATGGAGGTTTGTGACCTTAGACTGGCTCCGCCAGACATTACATAACATTATGCGGAAAAACTGAGGAGTAGCATGATCCAGAGGATCAGTGTGATTAATAAAAATCGTTTATTTACAAACTTTACAAAACAAAAACGAGTAGCTATATTTTGCAGCGAATGCACTTAACATATTTAACATATTCACAGCCCGAGACGTTTTACGAACGTTTGAAAACACCAACAATTTGACAATTTGTACATCAGACAGGATATCTATGTCAATTACAAGTCAAAGTACACATAACTGGATACCAGAAACATCCAGGTAAATCAGTCCAAACGACCACAGTGATTTTACTACTTTTTGATATCTCGGTTCGCGGTGTAATTAAAAAAAAAGACCGTCGGCATTGTCATGGTGTTTCACCATACCGAAAGACCAACTTTTCGCTTTGTTTCCTTCGCAGTGAAAGTTAATTAGATAATGATTGCTTATTTGATATACCAAATTCGTTAGTAGTATAGTAAGTGCGAATAGACTCCCATTGACCTATTTGCACTTAAACTTGAGTTGGCGCTGGAGATTGGAAAGTGACCTCTGCCAGAGTTTGGCCGCCATCTTGAATTAGGTAAAAAACTTCACCAATTTGGCAGCGGCTTATTCTCTTCAACTCTGATACAAGGTCACGTGACCTTTGTATTCCTCCGCGGTGATGCGGTCTGGCGGTGATGCGGTCTGCCTCCTCGGACAAAAAGTAGTCCCCAGACATCAAATACGCTGCATGGTCCGATTGGGTCGTATGAAGTATCAATGTGAAGCATTCGTGAAGGCGCATCTGATGGACTGGGTGTGGGTTTGAAATATCGTCATTCTGCGCATGCGCGGTAGACAAAGGGTATGGAACTAGACGTTTTGGGGTCTTGGTGGGCCACTATTGGTCCTATGGAGTCGTATGAGGCATCAATGTGAAGCATTCATGAAGGAGCATCCGCCTGGACCAGTGTCTCGGCAGTTGTCAACATTCTGCGCATGCGCAAACAGGAAATTGTGGGAAAAGGGTATGGAAATAGACGTTTTGAGGTCTTGGTGGGCCACTATTGGTCCTATGGAGTCGTATGAGGTATCAATGAGAAGCATTCGTGAAGGAGCATCCGACGGGGTGGGTAAGACGTGGAACTGACGTCATTCTGCGCATGCGGAGTAGACAAAGTGTATGGAGATAGACGTTTTGGGATCTAGGTGGGTACCTAGAGGTCCATTGGGTCGAGTGAGGCTCTCTTCAGTCATGTCATGGGTGCTTTCACAGAAAGAAAATAATAAAAAGCGGAACACGGACTTTACTCCTACAATTATATGTATTATGCAATATACGGGGAAATGCCTATATGGGGGGATAGGTGGTCAATTTTTTTTTCGTGGGCTATACTATGGGTTGTGGGGTCTCGTTTTTCTCGTCTCGACAAGAAAATCATAATGGGAAGCGTCTCGGAGCGAAACGGTGAAATTTTTGGAAAATTATCGGGTGGATCTGTATATAGGCCTATAGGCTGGCTATGGGAGAGGGGTTGTCAATTTTTTTGTGGGTGTTACTATGGGTTGTCGGGTCTCGTTTTTCTCGTCTCACCAAGAAAATCGCAATGGGAAGGGTCTTGGAGCGAAACGGTGAAATTTTTCGAAAAGTTCACCGAAATCTGTATATAGGTCCATATAGCTCCATACTGGCTATGGGGGGATAGGCCCATCCTGAAAAATTCACACACGTTCATTGTGATATGGGTTGTTTGGACTTGTTTTTCACGTCTCGTCATTTAGAACATGATGGGAAGGGTCCCGGAGCGAAACGGTGAAATTTTTGAAAAAAAGTTCACCGAGGCCTGGGTAGGTCCATATAGCCCCATACTGGCTATGGAGGTATAGGTCCATACTGGGTGAACGTTTTGGGGTCTAGGTGAGCCCCTAATGATCCTATGGTGTCTTATTTTGAAGCTCTCGTGGAGGGGCATCCGCCTGGACTAATGGTTCGGCTGTCTGGTCGTAGTATAGAAAGCAGGCGTTTTGGGGGGTATGTGGGGGTGTGTTTGGGGTAGAGATGGACCGCTATGGGTCCGAATGGGTAGTGCAATGTGTCAAAGTGAAGCTTGTGTGGTGTTTAAGTGCAAGTTGTGTCAATCTGCGCATGCGCGGTTGCTTGTAGTAAGTAAAGTGGCCATCTTGGGGCAGTACAAGAAGGTATTTGGTGTAGAGATGGACCATGCTTGGTCCGAATACGTCCTGGGAGGTGTCATGTTGTAGCTCTCGAGGTTTAGACCCCGATTTGAGGGATGTCAGCGTCATCTGTGACGTCATCGGTGACGTCATCAGTATGAGTAGTAGCGAAAGAACATGTTTTATAATTGGCTCAGTGCCAATTTTTCCCCACGATTTGCGGGATGTCCACAGCATCTGTGACGTCATCGGTGACGTCATCAGTAGGAGTAGTAGCGAAAGTGGTCATTTTGGGGAAGTGAAAGAAGGTATTTGGGGTAGAGAGGGACCATCCTTGGTCAGAATTCGTCGTGGGAAGTGTCATCTTGCAGTTCTCGGGGAGTAGATTCCATTTGAGGGATGTCCACAGCATCTGTGACACCATCGGTGACGTCATCAGTACGAGTAGTAGCGAAAGAATATGTTTTATAATTGCCTCAGTTGCAATTTTTTCCCACGATTTGCGGGATGTCCACAGCATCTGTGACGTCATTCGTGACGTCATCAGTATGAGTAGTAGCGAAAGTGGGCATTTTGGTGCAGTGAAGGAAGGTATTTGGTGTAGAGCTGGACCATCCATATCTGTCATGCATTATACCATATCTGTCCTGTGTTATACAATATCTGTCCTGTGTCATACAATATCTGTCCTGTATTATAACAAATCTGTCCTGTATTGTGTCATATTTGTCCTGTATTATACAACATATGCTCTGTATTATACCAATTCTGTGCTGTATTATACAGTATCTGTCCTGTATTACATCAAATCTGTGCTGTATTATACCATATCTGTCCTGTATTGTATCATATATGTCCTGTATTATACAATATATATTCTGTATTATACAATGACATAGCGGTTGTCATGAATAAGAACAAGTTCCGCATTGTTCATACAGTTTATTATCCCCAATGGTACATCATATCCAGGCTGGGGGAGCCGCCCTGGGTATGTTTAGTATGTTCACAGCAAAATAAATTGAAATATCAAACACCATGTTTTATTATTTAACGCACCGTCACATTAGGTACAAGTGTTTACTGAGCTCAAGTCAACGATCAGCATGTAGACATATAGAGTATGCACGGCATGTTATGGTATTCATCAGTGCACGGGTGTCGCGTTCAACCGATATGGGGTAGTGGGTCAGCTTGGTCACGAAAAACGTAACATTAGTCACCCTCTCCACGAACCATTGGGTGTTGGGGCGTTGTTGCTGGGCCCATTCCAAGGGATCCGCGGTGTCCAGTTTCTCCAGCATCGTCTCTAACGAGGCCCGGTTAATGATGGTAAACGGTTGGTCAAATACCCGGATGTTACTGCTCGGGTAAAAGTATCGGACTTGATCTGTCTCCGTATGCTGCAGCACATAACCAAACGCCAGATTTAATTTGAAGGACGTAGCTTGGCCATTGAAGACTTTTTCCATGTAGCTGCGTAGGCGGGCGAGATCGTTCAGTCGGAAATTGTAGATACCTTGAATAGGGCGATGACGGTGGAAACCGTGCCGTATCATGACCCAATGGCGCCGATAGATGTCACTCTCTGGATGGGCGGCCTGTAAGAGATCGCTAGGAACATTTATGGGCACGTCCAGAAAATGTTCGATGTCGTCAAGCGTATGACTCGAAACCGTAACACTGGGGTCCGGCTGGATATCCAGGCCCTCCTGGACTGTGGGTATAGGCGGGCTCTTCGTCATCGCATCACCAGTGATGTTTGTCTCCCCGGGCTCATCTTCACTGGGTCTGACCTTCCGCGGCTCCTCTTCAGTGGAAATTTGTCGCCCAAACCGTAGAGACGGAGCATGAATCAAACGTTGGTGGTGTCTTAACCGACTGGGTCGTTTGAAGAGTCGACCAACAATCGTTACATTGTACCGTCGCACCCTCGTGAAGTGCCCTCTCATAGCGCAGTAAATTATCCTCCCGATTGATTGACCGTGCGCAGATTATACAAGTATACCGTGAATCGTTGTGGGTGGAGGCCTCGTGACGTCATAAACTTTCTAGACGAGTAAACTGCTTTTGGCAAATTGTGCAAGTGAACATATTGGTGGTTGCCAGAGTGTCGGATGAAACGGCCAGGCCGCTTCCCTTTATAGCACGCTAGCTGTGATCTATTTTTAGCACACTCAGTTCAACTACCCCAAGTCGAGGACCGAGATGTACTGGCGTACGACTGAGCCGCATTGCGCGGGCGGGGGTGTGTGTGTGTGTGTGCGTGGGCAGTGTATTTTACATCCGGGATCTTGTCAACATCCAGGTTTCCAAGTGGGTTTTCCCATCGTTCCTCCGTCTTCCATCCGGGTACTGTGGTTTTACATCCGTGTCCTCATCTTACATCCGGGTTTTTCATGAGCCACATTGCGCGCGTGTGTGTGTTTGTGTTTGTGTCCATCCGTGCACAGTGTAGATGTACGTTCTCTCCGAAAACTTCTTCTCATCGCATCAATATGCCCAGACCCATTCAATATAAACACAACCAAGAGATATCAACAACAACAGGCACATTGCGTAATACACGTTGTATTATCCTCTCACCACCACCACCTGGCGTTCAGCAACGATCAGCATGTAGACATATAGAGTATGTACGGCATGTTATGGTATTCATCAGTGCATGGGTGACGCATTCAGACGATGGTGGTGGTCGGTCAGCTTGGTAACGAAAAACGTGACATTGGTCACCCTCTCTACGACCCATTGTGTGTTGGGGCGTTGTTGTTGGGCCCATTCCAAGGGATCCACGGTGTCCAATTTCTCCAGCATCGCCTCTAGCGACGCCCGCTTAATGATGGTAAACGGTTGGTCAAATACCCGGATGTTACTGCTCGGGTAAAAATATCAGGCATGGTCTGTGTCCTTATGCTGCAGCACATAACCAAATGCCAGATTCAACTTGAAGGCCGTAGTTTGATCGTTGAAGATGGCTTCCACGTAGCTGCGTAGGCGGGTGAGGTCGGTCAGTCGGAAATTGTAGATATCTTGAATAGGGCGATGACGGTAGAAACAGTGCCGGGTCATGGGCCAATGGCGCCGATAGATGTCACTCACTGGATTGTCTTCGTGTAACAGATCGCTAGGAACATTTATGGCTTCGTCCACGAAGTGTACTTTGCCCTCCACGTCGTACAAATCTGGCCCAAGGTCTTGTCGTCGGAATTTGACTGTCGAATTAGGGCGACCTCATCATCAGTCCTTGTGCGATGGGTGGGAGTTCCCGCTGTCTCGATACTGGTGCCTACGGGCTCTTCTACCTGCAAACGTGGCTGCGGAACAGGGTGTCGTGTGCGTTGATGTCGCAGCAACCAACTGGTCAGTTTGAAAAGCCAACCACATTCTTCGCATGGTCGCTTGGGTACTTCATGGCGTGCACGTGTGTGGCGCTGTAAATGATCCGGGCGCTGAAACGACAGTGTACATATCGTACAGCTATACCGGCCGGTTCCTTCGTGCTTGGTAGCCTCATGGCGGCGCAAGTCGTGCAGACGAGTGAATGATTTCGAGCACGTAGTACAAGGGAACATCTTGGTGGTTGACAGAGTGTCTGATGAAACGGCCAGACCGCTTCCCTTTTATAGCACGCTAGCTGGTGATCTATTTTTAGCACACTCAGTTAAACCACCCCAAGTCGAGGACCGAGACTGGTGTACTGGTGTACGACTGAGGCGCATTGCGCGCGCGCGCGTGTGTGTGTGTATGTGTGGGCTGTGGATTTTACATCCGGGATCTTGTCAACATCCGGGTTTCCAAGTGGGTTTTTCCCATCGTTCCTCCATCTTCCATCCGGGTACTGTGGTTTTACATCCGGGTCCTCATCTTACATCCGGGTTTTGGACACCTGTTGGTCTCAATAATTTGCATATGACCTCTGTGAGGTCACTTCCGCTTTCGTTCAGGTGACCGGAACTGACCTTTGGCCCTTGCGTGCAATTTTTATCCGGTATTGTTTTGTCAGCGCGCAGGGGCCAAAGGTCAGTTCCGGTCACGTGAAAGGAAGCAGAAGTGACCTCACAGAGGTCATATGCAAATTATTGAGGTCAACAGGTGTCCAGAACCCGGATGTAAGATGAGGACCCGGATGTAAAACCACAGTACCCGGGTGGAAGACGGAGGAACGACGGGAGAACCCACTTGGAAATCCGGATGCTGACAAGATCCCGGATGTAAAATCCACAGCCCACACATACACACACACACACGCGCGCGTAATGCGCGCATAAGCCCAGTACCCAAAGAGGAGAAACTTGTGTTCACTTGACCCTTATGAGGAGAGTTCGCCTAAAGAGGAGTTCCCCCTAGGGAAAGTGCGCGCAATGCGTTCAAATGGGTCTAAAGAGGCGTTTGGTGGCGTTGGAAAAAATCTCCTCACAAGGAGTGTGTAAAATTCACACACCGCAAATATGTGTGGACTGAGTGTGTATTCGGTGTTGATTTAAAACACGCGCCACCAGGAGGTGCTGCCACCTGGTGAGTGATGCATTCTCCCGTCTTTGGATCATTTCGCGAAAAACACCCTGCCTTGGAGATCGTGTTACTTCCAAATCTAGCACCTGCATTCTGGAAGCGGAATTCTCAGGCAGTTTGAAACCCATAAAATTCTCACCTTTTTCTTGCTGCATTCTATGAACTATCTTTCTGTATTAAAATTGAATGATCCTTTAATATTTTATCATTTATTCGCTCATATATTGCAAATAATACGCAATCAATAAATATCTAATCTCTGGGTATCCGGATTAAACATTTGTCCAACTTTTTTGGCAGCCGTGTTCGGTTCCTCGCAGCACAAAAATCGTACAAGGTAAATTTGTTATTTACAGTTTCCTGGACAATTTTCTGTATTTTAGGTGCTGCATTTAAGCATAGAATCTTGTCATATCCTTTATTTTGATAATGTTTAGTTGGTGTCACTGTCTGCCTCAGATACATCCTCACCGAGAGGTGGTGTAAGGTGTGTGGAAAACTAGCTGCTCTTAAGGGTAGGCAAGACATTTTTTAACCGGCGTTTGATTGAAATATGGATACCAATGAAAAACTTGCGGTGGCAGTGATGCTGTTATTTTTAATGGTCTTGGCGTTTTTTACCCGCAGCATTTGTTGATATTTACTTACATGTCAGTGTACACCAAACTTGTATTGTTGCTGTGTGCAATAATCGATAATACACCATAGAATTACCAACAACAACTGACGACTTATGAAAGCAGGGACCTGAGCTGGCTAGCAGTGATAATACCTAATAGGTAGACTTCCAAATTTTTATGTGGCCTGGGGTTATTCATCTGGCAACTATTGCAGGTATTCTCAGCTCACCAACTTATGTATCCCAACAAAACCACTGTCAAGTAGAGAAGACATGGGAGTGGTTACAGGAAAATGCCCCAAGTGTCGGAAGTTGGGGGGGCGGGGGTGTAACTGCATGACACAACTATAAAGAGACAGATTTGGTTAGTAAAAGTTAGAGTCGCATGCCCCACCCCCAGCGCCCAATTAATCTACAAGAAATTTCCATGTGAGAAATTGGCACCTTCCCTACAGGACAGTCCTGGAAGACAATCTTGTAGAATGGTCCCATAGGACAGTCTTGTATATGTAAGAACCCTCTAGGACAGGTTTCAGTCTCTCACAGGAATAGTCCTGCAGGTCAGTTTTGTAAGTCTGTGTTTGGCAGTTTGGTAGGACAGTTCTGTAGGGCAGTTCCATGAGACAACCCAGTGTGCAGTTCTGAAGAAATCATTATCTTGTAGGACATAGATATACAATTGAACAAAGACTGCCCCTACAATGCCACAGTCACAATATCCAATTGTATTACATGGTCTTACTTTATACAAATGCATGGTTGCGATTATGGGTAATTTGCAGTCTGATCAATGAATGATCGTGCAAACAGTATGGGCAAACTTGTTTGAAAAAATGACCCTCAACTAAGTCTTTCAGCCAAAGGCATTAATCTGACCTGAGTATTTCTCATCATGCTCATGGGCAGAGCAAAAGCAAATGTTGAGTAGTGGGTCTGCTTTAACAGTTATGATTTTATCAATTTCACGCTGACCTATATGTGTGAAAGTACATGTAGGCCAGTTTATTGAGCGATTGCTCCAAACGTATATACTGTGTATAGTAGACACAACTATTACACATTCTAATCCCATCTGTGTGCATCAGCCGTTTTCATTGGTCATCCGCAGTTATTTTGCGGCTATTAAATATGAATGACCTGCCTCAAATCTTAAAAACTAGTATGTCGATTTCACCACGCGCCTGCTCCACTGACACACACAGGTGCGGGTCGTTTGCAGCTGCAGGTGGCCAACAAGCAGAACCGACGAGATTGTTCTTCTCTTATTAATTTCAAAAATGTTTTATCTTTTATGGAAAATATCAAAGACCATTCACTCATGAAAATGTTTAGATGGATTAGAATGGGGATAACCGTCAAGTGTTTGATAATTTGTGGATGTTCACCTTGGTTTAACAGTTGCAAATACATGTAGCTGTTTTACTGGCTCCACTGGCGCATCGCCAGCAAAACTAAATTTGCGACCATTAAACCAGCGTGAACATCCGCAAATTATCAAACACAACATGGTTATCCCCTAAATGTGGTTGTCTGAATTCCTTTGTGTGGTTGTGTTTTCCTCGATGGGTCATCCACGCGAGTCACATGACTGTACATGTACATGTAGTTCATTAAAGTGTTTATGCCGTCAAATTTTACACATGTATTTTATTACATATATTGTTTCTTTTATCTCTTTAGAACATCTTGGTACATATCTAACATTTTCTTTCTGCAGCTACAAATATTTATTTGGCCTCAAACAAGTCAAACTCGGTGCCCAAATTGCAAATTTTTACATCGACTGATGATATCCAGGGCCAATTTGATACCTGTAACAGGTTTGGGCGCCCAAATTCTGAGACCTTATTTTCTTCATTTTACATACAAATGTGCCCAAAAAACACACAAATGTGCCCAAAAAAGGACCGGAAGGGTGTCCCCAAAAAATCGCTGAAAATATCCCTGAAAGGAGGAGAAAACTGCTGCCGTTGACCCACACAAGTTTGACACACGTGTTGTTGTTGCACGTGAAAGGCGTGGAGGTCAGACAATCAGACATTCCAATTATCAATGTTTTCAAACGATTGTGTTGTATTATCCGGTTTTAATTCATCTGCCATCCACTTAGAAAAAAGAACATGAGCTAGAAGAAAATTCAAACGACAGACTGTACTCAGATTCGGAATAAGAGGTCTCGAATTTAGGACATGACTCCCTACAACTATAATGGGATTTCCAGTGCTGCTCATCGCTATGGGCAGCAGAAATTTCGCAACGTTTTAGTCAAACCACCCAACTTCAAGATGAAAATTATACAACTTGCCGGCCTCGAATTTCACTGGCCCATACATGATCTCAGTGAGAGGATGTTGAATATTTGAACTGTGTAATAAAATAAATAACAAATATTTGGTGGCATAAACACTTTAAGGCGTTCATGTGACCATCCTGAACGGGATACAACTGGATCATATTAGGCCTACAGATCATTACAGACAAAATGGGATAGACATTTATGATTGGACATTAGGGCCTGACGATTTGGGCTTAGGGCCTAGAAGGTACAAGTATGTAGATCTAATGTTCATTCTGTCAGAACTGGAATTATCCCCGCATTGTAGTGTGGTTAAAAAAGAACCATACCATAAGCTTATATGCTTTAATTGCTCATTAAACTGTCCACCATTTGCGTAAGTTTATAAATATTCGATGCACCACATACACTAAAATGAACTACAGCTCTTTGTGGAATGTATTCCAAGACAAGGCATACTTCATATTGACCAGAGAGAAATATGAATCTTTTTATCGCTTAGTTGTCCCATCTACATGTACTGCTTCTTGTACATTGTAGGCCTGCCTTAATCACCTTGTGCTTGCAAGCCCCTTTCTGCAATCCAGGAGACCGGCCTGATCTCCACCCACTCCTTTAGAAATATCCTATTTGTAATCCCAGTACAGTGCTTCCACCCACTTGTAAAACTTAACTGTCATATATGGAACCATGTGTTCACAGAAGTTGAGCAATAAAATCATTATAATATCATTTAACCCTGTGAAGGTATAGTTTAGTTTCTATAAATTTGGAGAAACAGTATCAAGGCTGAATGAGCAATGTTTATCAGACAAATAATCTTGTTATGATCACTTCAACATATACTTTTTATTTTCTCTTTTTCAGTGAAGATGACCGCCACCATGGGAAAATTTGTGTAGACCAAACTGGATGGTTTCTGGTGGCCAGGAGTGATTTCCAGGATTAAAGAGAATGTTGTCACTGTATCATTTTTGAATGAAGATGAGAGGTAATTGGTTCAATTTCAACTCCCTCCTAAATGAATAGTCTTCTTGATATTTCTTCTGTTTCTATATGTGTAAGACATGTATTTATTATCTTATTCGGCCTTTGACATTAACTTTCGTAGTTTACGCTGTAAGGTATTTTCCTGCAATTTCCAATGCATGCATTTGATGAGTTGTTAGATCAGGCACACTGTACATGTTAGAACGCAGATATCAGGAACTGCTTCAAAAATTGGCTTGATTAAAACTTTGTACAGTGAAACCTGTCTAAACCGACACTGATAAACCGACAAACCTTGATATACTGACATCAACTCTGGTCCCAAATGCCAATTTTCCATTGTCTTGGACCTTTATAAACTGACAAACTGTGAAAACCGACACAAAATCTTGGTCCTGAGCAGCATCAGTTTATACAGGTGTCGCTGTAGTTACAATGTAAGTCACCTGATACATCTATTGGTAAAAGTCTGAATATAAAACATCAGCGTGTGACTCGGGGAAATTGAGTGCTTACAGTATTGATAGCAAAAATGAACATGGCTCTTAGTGTTAAACAGCATGATTGTTTAATTATTCTCCCAGTTTTACGAGATTATTAATTAGCCAAATACCTATGCAATGTATTCCTTTGAAAGCTGCTCCATAACATACGACATCCATTTCATTTTGGGCATAATTCAGCCTGTTTGTTGACCCTTGGTCACAATAATATGGGAATACATGAACAAACTATTTTTTGATTAATAATCTCAGTATGTTAGTCCATTACTGTGTTTATCAACCACAAATGAAACTTCCTGGGAGTATTTTACCTGGAGCGAAACCACGCAAGATTATAAATATCTGTGAATACATTAATTACCATAATGATAACATTATCTATAGAACCCCGTGTTGTGGTTGCAGTGTATACTGTGTACATGTAGATGTAGATGTCTGATAACATCCATATCCATCTAGGCTTGTAAAGTCGGTCCTTATCTTTTCGCTCACCATCACTCAGACGCTGATTTTGGGACACTAATTTTCACTCCTGTCGATATTACAATTGAAAGTACATTATTCCTTAACTTAATATTTGTATAAGCTTATACATATATCTACATGTAGCTCTTGAACATCATATTTGGGCTATTTCGCGTACTCTTCCCTAGAGCCAAATATAATGCTCAATTTGGCACTTCTACACGTATTTTGGCCAGAAAAAAGGTATATAGATGAACAAAGATAATAAATAGAAATATTGCAAGTAGGCTTGCCATTTTTGCACACTTGATTGTACCTTAACATAGTGATTATATCCTAAAATTTGTTAAGAATTGGTTAGATATTAACACCAGCAGAGCAAAAAAGGAAAGGCCAAATTGTAGGGTTGAAAATATGCATTTCCTCTTATGTTGATATAGATAAATTAATTTGGCTCATAGAAACCATATGAAATTCAGCAAAATCTTTACTGTAAATGTTGGACAGTAAATTTGAAACTATGCTATAACATTTGGTGCAGTTTGAAGCAAAATTGGCTTCTGTAGAGCCAAATATAAAGCTCAATTTGGCTATTTTACATGTATTTTGACCAGAAAAAATCTTCATAGATGAGCGAAGATATTAAATAGAAATATTGCAAGTAGGTTTGCCATTTTTGCACATTTGGTTGTACCGTAACATAGTGATTATATCCTGAAATTTGTAAAGAATTGGTTGGATATTAACACCAGCAGAGCAAAAAAGGAAAGGCCAAATTGTAGGGTTGAAAATATGCATTTCCTCTTAAGTTGATATAGATAAATACTGGCTAACCTCAACCAACGCTTCATCATAATATATTGACCAAAGTGATGGGTAGCTTGACCTCAAAATGAGGTCAAAAAGTTTTCGACCAAAATTCCAGACGTGTTATACATATATGTGAAAAATATCCATGATTTTAACAATTTTGTCAAGAAAAAAGTTTAAGAGAAAACGTTTCCAGATTTTCAAAGATGACAGCCCTCAAGTAGTTCTATTAATCTGCCAAATTACAGAGTTGTAGACTAAAGGGAGGTACCGGGTAGAACACGGCCCATTGTTGCTAAATTTACATACTACGAAGACCGTGAAGCCGTTCGTAACACCGCTTTCTCCAAAAGATCGGAATTACGCAATGACCATGTTGGTGTTAGCGACCAATTGCCACATGACGTGTACCAGGAGAGAAAACGACTCAGGCCATCTTATATACAGGCAAAGGAGAACAAGCAACAGGCGTTTTGGCGAGGGAGAAAGTTATTTGTGAACGGCCGTCAGGTGAAATGTGCAGATAATCGCGCCGAGAGAAATTATTCCGAGCCAATGCGTACTTAGGGGGACGGTGAGGATGAACTGAAGTTACTTATTTGGAATATTGAGGGATTGACTGACGATCTGAAAACCGATGATGAATTTTGTGACTATATAAAAGATTATGACATTGTATTTCTTTCTGAAACTTGGACAAGCCGAACAAGCAAAATTGATATAACGGGTCATACACCTATTCATGCTTTTCGTAGCTATAAACATAGAAAAGCGAAGAGATGTAGTGGTGGAATTATAGCTGATGTGAGGGATTCGATATTTCCAGGTGTAAATTGTGTGAAGAAAAACGATTATTGTGTATGGCTTAAACTTGATAGATTTTTCTTTAAAACTGAACAGGACAGATATGTTGGCGGAGTTTACTTACCCCCTGAAGGATCAAGTTTTTACAATATACATAGAGACAATATATTTGACAGATAACAAGATGATGTTAATCGCTTCACCGAATTGGATGTAGTCTTACTTGCTGGAGACATGACTTCAAGGACATCCAACCGACCAGATTATGTAACACACGACGGACCTTTGCCGTTTGAGGATAGAGAAACGTATATTTCTGACCAGTGTCAATCTAGAGTGTCTATGGACTCGAAGTCAAATAGCTTTGGTGTTTCACTGCTGGATTTGTGTGTTTCAACTGGTCTGCGCATTGTTAATGGTAGATTATATAGAGACAAGGACCTGAGAAGGTTTACATTTTGTAGTAGTTCGGGTAGAAGTGTGATTGATTATTTGTTGACTAATGCGGACAATTTCCAATATATAACAGATTTTAATATTGAGGAGCTGACGCGGTACTCGACACACTCTCCCTTATCTTTTAGTATATCGTGTGGTACAGCTACGGTTTACGATCCAGAGATGATTGTTGTGACTGATAAAATGAAATGGGATAAGCAGTATGAGACAGTTTTTGCTAATGAACTAGTGATTAATAAAGACAAAATTCACACATGTGTTGAAGATCTGGCGAGAGATAAGGACTCAATTGATGCATCCGTTGATAAACTCACAGGTATTCTGCATGATATTGGGAATAAGTATTTCAAGGTGTCACAGAGAAGAAAAGTAAATCGTGTGTCATTTGTATATAAAGGTAGAGGTTGTGCCGAGTGGTTTAATGAGAATTGTAAAAATGCAAAGAACGAATATCTGCAGAGTTTGAGAAAATATAATGAATATTTTAGTGATCTGGACAGAATCAATTTGTATGAAAGTAAAAAAATCTATAAACATATGTGTAAGAAAGCAAAAGGAGTTTTTCGTAGGAAAAAGGCAAAAGAATTAGCAGCCTAGAGAAACAAAAACCCAAAAGAATTTTGGAAATATATTAATAAATGTACGAAAACGTCTGCTGGTGATAATATAGCAACTAATGAATTTTTTGAGCACTTCAAGGATTTACAGACAAAAGGTAGTGCCGTTTCAGCCCCATCTCTTGATTCTGATATTAATTATGACTGTGTAATCGAGGAACTCGATGAGCCAATTACAGAAGTTGAAATTCTGCAATCTATTGCCCGCTCTAAGACAGGCAAATCTCATGGTTCGGACAATATGTTAAATGAATATTTCAAAGCCGGTGGGGATATATTATGCTCCGTTCTTTCTAAACTATTCAATGTAATTTTGTACTCTGGTTATTTTCCGACGTTATTGACTGAGGGTATTATACTCCCGATATTTAAGAAAGGTGATCGTAATGCCACTGAGAATTATAGAGCGATAACTTTGACAAGTTGTCTATCAAAACTGTTTACAGATATTTTGAATAATAGAATTAATAAGTGGGTTGATGAGAATGATGTGATTTCTGATGCGCAGTTTGGATTTAAGCGAGGTGTAGGTACAGTTGATGCCATTTTTTCGTTACAAGGTATTGTTAAGAATTATATAGATAAGGGCAATAAGATTTATTCAACGTTTGTGGACTTTAAACAGGCGTTTGATAGTGTTAGTAGAGACGCCTTGTGGTATAAATTGTATAGATATGGGATCCGAGGTAAAGTACTTACAATATTGCAATCAATGTATTTATCTGTAAAATCATGTATCATGCACAATGGTGTAAAAAGCCCTTATTTTCTGATTAACGAGGGATTGAGGCAGGGTGAGGTACTGTCTCCCATTCTTTTCTGTTTATTTATTGATGATTTTAAAAATTATTTGATAAATGAAGGCGACGACAGTATAGAGTTAAATGAATTAACGCTACACTTGCTATTGTATGCTGATGATTTAGTATTGTTTTCAAAATCAGCGGATAGTTTGCAGAACTCGCTGAATATATTGTCTAAGTTCTGTACTGATTGGGGGTTAACGGTGAATACTGGGAAAACAAAAGTCATGGTGTTTAGACGAGGGGGGAAACTGAAGTCTGTTGAAGAGTGGTCCTTTGCTGGATTTCCAATTGAGGTAGTTGAGCAGTTTTGTTATTTGGGATTAGTTTTGACGAGTAACTTAAAATTCACGATAACCCAAAAAACCATTGCAGATAAGGGTCTGAAATCCTTAAATTTATTGCTAAAAAATATGCGTGTTTGTCAGCTTCTACCCAAAACGACATGCCAGATATTCGACGCATGTGTCGGCCCAGTATTAAGCTATGGCTGTGAAATTTGGGGATTTCATGCAGGTACAGCGATTGAAAGAGTTCATAGAAATTTTTGTAAAAATGTCCTGAATGTTTATAAAACTACTTCAAATGCAGCGGTTTACGGAGAACTTGGTAGATTACCAATGCGGTGCGAACGGTTGGTTCAAATTATTAAATATTGGTTAAAAGTTCATAATAGTACACATTTGATATTAAGTACTGTGTACAAAAACCTTGTTATCTCGGCTGAACAAGGAGTTTCGAATTGGGCGTCTTCGGTACAAAACATATTGTCAGTTCATGGTTTCGCGGAAGTGTGGATGTATAGAGATTCTGTTAGTAATAATTTTTTGAATACGTTTAAAATTAGGGTGAAAGATATATTTATTTCAAACTGGTTTTCTGACTTGGAATCAAGCAAATTGAGCCTGTATAAGTATTTGAAAAATGATTTTTGTTCTGAAGAATATTTAGAGAAAGTTATTAACTCAAGACATCGCCATGCACTTGCGCGACTGCGAATGTCGGCGCATAAACTTCGTATTGAAACAGGGCGGCATGGGAGCAATAGGCTTGACCCACATGATCGAGTATGTTTCAACTGTAATTCTGATGTAGAAAACGAGTATCATTTTTTACTTATTTGTCCGTTATATATGGAAATTAGGTCTATATATATTAAACCATATTTCTGGAGAAAACCTAGTGTATATAAAACAGTACAGTTACTCTCTAGTAAACAAACGGATATTCTGAAACGGCTAGCACAATTTATTTATGAAGCGTTCCAAATAAGAGATAGAGCAATGTTATAACTTTACTTACAGTTTGTCCTCACTCATCTGCTTTGTTGCATAATCAGCTGTAATTCTGTATTATTTTTTATGTGTGTTTATTTGGTTGTTCCACCGAGCCATCAATGTATACCGTATATATGACAAGAGACAATTATGTCTACGTCAATAAAGCTAATTGAATTGAAATTGACTAAAAGCGGGCGGAACGCGAAACCCTATAGTGAGTACATATATATAATCCAGGGTTAAATTTTAATTATTGAATTTTTTTATTATTTTGGTTACTTATCATCAAAATATGTCGTGTTTGGTGTTTTTGGAATCGCATTTTGCTGAAACAGAAAATAAGGCAGACTTTATAAAGTTCCAAGATAAAACTTTGAGTCAGGCCTTGTTCTCGGCCTCTGAAGTGGACGTTTAACTCTGTCGGCAGCTCGACTCAATGAGACCAGGCTAACAACCCTACTCCTCTCCATTCAGTCAGATGCAGCAAGATGCCCCGAATATCTCAACACAGCTGCAGTGCGCAAAGAAAATTCAAAACCAAATTTATTAATTGTAAATTGCGGTGTCTCCCGACAATTCCGGAGGTCGATGATGAGCCGCCGGTTCCTTTACCCCGGAGGCCCATCGATCCTCCTCCGCCATTGCCGGCGAGGCGCCCTACTCGGCCTACCCGTCCTCCCCGTCCTCCCCGGAAGGTTGGAAAATAACACCAGCAGAGCAAAAAAGGAAAGGCCAAATTGTAGGGTTGAAAATATGCATTTCCTCTTAAGTTGATATAGATAAATTAATTTGGCTCATAGAAATCATGTGAAATTCAGCAAAATCTTTTACTGTGAATGTTGTACAATAAATTTGAAACTAGGCTATAACATTTGGTGCAGTTTAAAGCAAAATTGGCTTCTGTAGAGCCAAATATATAGCTCAATTTGGCTCTTTTACATGTATTTTGACCAGAAAAAATGGTCATAGATGAGCGAAGATATTAAATAGAAATATTGCAAGTAGGTTTACCATTTTTGCACATTTGATTGTACCTTAACATAGTGAATATATCCTAAAATTTGAAAAGAATTGATTGGAAAATAACACCAGCAGAGCAAAAAAAGAAAGGTCAAATTGTTGGGTTGAAAATATGCATTTCCTCTTAAGTTGATATAGATAAATTTATTTAGCTCATAGAAATCATATGAAATTCAGCAAAATCTTTCACTGTGAATGTGGTACAATAAATTTGAAACTAGGCTATAACATTTGGTGCATTTTGAAGCAAAATTGGCTTCTGTAGAGCCAAATATGAAGCTCAATTTGGCTCTTTTACATGTATTTTGACCAGAAAAAATGTTCATAGATGAGCGAAGATATTGTAAAGAATTGGTTAAATATTACCACCAGCAGAGCAAAAAAGGAAAGGCCAAATGGTAGGGTTGAAAATATGCATTTCCTCTTAAGTTGATATAGATAAATTAATTTGGCTCATAGAAATCATATGAAATTCAGCAAAATCTTTTACTGTGAATGTTGTACAATAAATTTGAAACTAGGCTGTAAAATTTGGTGCAGTTTGAAGCAAAATTGGCTTCCCTATAGCCAAATATAAAGCTCAATTTGGCACTTATACATGTATTTTGGCCAGAAAAAAGGTATATAGATGAACAAAGATAATAAATAGAAATATTGCAAGTAGGTTTGCCATTTTTGCACACTTGATTGTACCTTAACATAGTGATTATATCCTGAAATTTGAAAAGAATTGATTGGATAATAACACCAGCAGAGCAAAAAAGGAAAGATCAAATTGTTGGGTTGAAAATATGCATTTCCTCTTAAGTTGATATAGATAAATTAATTTGGCTCATAGAAATCATGTGAAATTCAGCAAAATCTTTTACTGTGAATGTTGTACAATAAATTTGAAACTAGGCTATAACATTTGGTGCAGTTTAAAGCAAAATTGGCTTCTGTAGAGCCAAATATATAGCTCAATTTGGCTCTTTTACATGTATTTTGACCAGAAAAAATGGTCATAGATGAGCGAAGATATTAAATAGAAATATTGCAAGTAGGTTTACCATTTTTGCACATTTGATTGTACCTTAACATAGTGAATATATCCTAAAATTTGAAAAGAATTGATTGGAAAATAACACCAGCAGAGCAAAAAAAGAAAGGTCAAATTGTTGGGTTGAAAATATGCATTTCCTCTTAAGTTGATATAGATAAATTTATTTAGCTCATAGAAATCATATGAAATTCAGCAAAATCTTTCACTGTGAATGTGGTACAATAAATTTGAAACTAGGCTATAACATTTGGTGCATTTTGAAGCAAAATTGGCTTCTGTAGAGCCAAATATGAAGCTCAATTTGGCTCTTTTACATGTATTTTGACCAGAAAAAAATGTTCATAGATGAGCGAAGATATTAAATAGAAATATTGCAAGTAGGTCTGCCATTTTTGCACATTTGATTGTACCTTAACATAGTGATTATATCCTGAAATTTGTAAAGAATTGGTTAAATATTACCACCAGCAGAGCAAAAAAGGAAAGGCCAAATGGTAGGGTTGAAAATATGCATTTCCTCTTAAGTTGATATAGATAAATTAATTTGGCTCATAGAAATCATATGAAATTCAGCAAAATCTTTTACTGTGAATGTTGTACAATAAATTTGAAACTAGGCTGTAACATTTGGTGCAGTTTGAAGCAAAATTGGCTTCTGTAGAGCCAAATATAAAGCTCAATTTGGCTCTTCTACATGTATTTTGACCAGAAAAAAGGTATATAGATGAACAAAGATATTAAATAGAAATATTGCAAGTAAGTTTGCCATTTTTGCACACTTGATTGTACCTTAACATAGTGATTATATCCTGGAATTTGAAAAGAAGTGGTTGGATATTAACACCAGCTGAGCAAAAAAGGAAAGTCCAAATTGTAGGGTTGAAAATATGCATTTCCTCTTAAGTTGATATAGATAAATTAATTTGGGTGATAGAAATCATATGAAATTCAGCAAAATCTTTTACTGTGAATGTTGTACAATAAATTTGAAACTAGGCTGTAACATTTGGTGCAGTTTGAAGCAAAATTGGCTTCTGTAGAGCCAAATATAAAGCTTAATTTGGCACTTATACATGTATTTTGGCCAGAAAAAAGGTATATAGATGAACAAAGATAATAAATAGAAATATTGCAAGTAGGTTTGCCATTTTTGCACACTTGATTGTACCTTAACATAGTGATTATATCCTGAAATTTGAAAAGAATTGATTGGATAATAACACCAGCAGAGCAAAAAAGGAAAGATCAAATTGTTGGGTTGAAAATATGCATTTCCTCTTAAGTTGATATAGATAAATTAATTCGGGTGATAGAAATCTTAGGAAAAACAGCAAAATCTTTTACTGTGAATGTTGTACAATAAATTTGAAACTAGGCTGTAACATTTGGTGCAGTTTGAAGAAAATTGGCTTCTGTAGAGCCAAATATAAAGCTCAATTTGGCTCTTATACCTGTATTTTGACCAGAAAAAAGGTACATAAATGAACAAAGATATTAAATAGAAATATTGCAAGTAGGTTTGCCATTTTTGCACATTTGATTGTACCGTAACATAGTGATTACATCCTAAAATTTGTAAAGAATTGGTTGGATATTAACACCAGCAGAGCAAAAAAGGAAAGGCCAAATTGTAGGGTGAGTGAGTGAGTGAGTAGGATTTAACGTCGTTTTCAACATTTTTTCAGTCATATCACGACGGTTAACACCAGCAGAGCAAAAAAGGAAAGGCCAAATGGTAGGGTTGAAAATATGCATTTCCTCTTAAGTTAATATAGATAAATTTATTTGGGTGATAGAAATCTTACGAAAAACAGCAAAATCTTTTACTGTGAATGCTGTACAATAAATTTGAAACTAGGCTGTAACATTTGGTGCAGTTTGAAGCAAAATTTGGTTCTGTAGAGCCAAACGAGTATAAATTTAACAGCCTGATTGTTGCGGAGTATTAATGGCCAACCTTACCTTGTATACAAGCGCGCGATACACCGAATGAAAGCCCATCTTTTGTTTTTTTTTTACATATTTCTTTTGCTGTGCAACAATGTTGGCGAGCAGAAGGCGGCCCCTTTTTCTACATGCGGTGCTAAAATTTTAAAAGTTGAAATACGGCAAATTTTAGATATAACTTACTATATCTAGATTTTGCAGTGGCAAAATCTAGTTATAAGCCACTATATATAGAATTTGCCGTGGCAAAATCTAGATATAAGTTTTTGTAGCTAGAATTTGCCGTGGCAAAATCTAGTTATAAGTTATAACTAGAAAATTTGCGCGGGAATTTGTGCGCCATTTCAGTGAGTTCAGTGCATACAGGAACACAGAAGCGACAAAACACATATTGAGCTCCTGAATAGCGTACGTAAACGTAAGTTTTTGGTCTTTCTTTGCCTGTTTTTTGTGCGTTCGAGTGTATAAACATACTGTTCATCATCGTACATTAAATATTGATGTAGAAACAATGTATATATTATGCAATTTAGATGAAAGCCCAAAATGACCGACGTTATTTGCAGAATTCGCCACGGCAAATTCTAGATATAGTAAATTATAACTAGATTTTGCCACGGCAAATTCTAGATATAGTAATATCTAATATTTGCCGTATTTCAATTTTTAAGATTAACTGTGGTTTGCCCTCATGAAGTCATTTCTGAACTGCAGCGAGGTCACTGAAAAGAAATCCTAGTTCAGTTTCAGAAACCATCATTAAACCCAGGAAGTCACATGACGGCAAACTCTAGTTTCATCCGTAAAATTTTCGTGAAAACCCATACCGAAATAGCAAAAATACAAAATGAACAGATGGCGCTGCGAAACCTGAGATCGGCTGATAGGCCACTTTTTTGCGAGCCAAAAATGATGCCATTGTATTCCTCGACCTCGAAAACGGTGTTCCCACGTCTTACCGTTAAGGTTTACGGAATTTTTGACCTCAAAAAGTGACCTCGAAAAAAATGGTAAAGCGAGTCGCTGGTTATAACTTATAGCTAGATTTTGCCGGTTGCACCTCTATTTAAATCTGGAATTTGTCGGCTGTTTTTCAACAGGGTTTTGTGCACTGTCGACGGAGTTGAGGTCAGCGACCTCGAACATTTAATTCGTGAAATTTTTGTGAAAAACCCTGACGATATAGCAAAAATACAAATAAACAGATGGCGCTGCGAAACCTGAGATCGGCTGCAAGGCCATTTTTTTGCCAGCCCAAAAAGGTGCCATTGTATTCTTTGATCTCGAAAACGGTGTTCCCAAGTCTTACCGTTAAGGTTCACGACATTTTTGACCTCAGAAAAGACCTCGAAAAATGTTACAGCAAATTCCTAGTTATAACTTATAACTAGATTTTGCCACGGCAAATTCTAGATACAAAAACTTATATCTAGATTTTGCCACGGCACATTCTATATATAGTGGCTTATAACTAGATTTTGCCACGGTAAACTCTGGATACAAAAACTTATAAATAGATTTTGCCACCATTTTCTTCATTTTTCATTTTTTTATTTTTAATTAGTGGAATTATTAGAGCATTTAAAAAAAACTTGCTCTTCAAGTAATTATGAGGTCGCTGGTCACAATTTCGAAGTCAGAATTGACCTTGACCTCAATCTTAACCACCAAATCGATTACCGATCAATTTCGATCAATTTGGATACAGTTTGACCTTGTCGCAAAGTCATAAGACCTAGGCCGACAACCTTGACCTTTTGGTATGTGATAACCCCATGACCCCTGCGTGGACCTATGACCTAACCCTAATCCTTAAGTAACATTTTTTGCTGGGGTTAGGTTACGAATATTTGAATCGCTATGTTTTAACCGGAAGTAGTATTCTCCGCAGGCCGTGGAGGCCAAATATCCAACGTCCGCTGTTGCTGGTATCACATATCGAAAGACCAATCTGATGTCTTAAATATTAAGGGTTAAAATTGACATTTAAAAGTTCACGCGCTTTAAACTTTTTGGCGGGAATTCGGCAGACATCTTGCTTTTTGAGAAAATTTTCACTTTAACGCGTAAGGCGCGAGTTTGGCGGAAAATTTTTGATGGAAAGTATATCTAAATCTTTTCCTTCGTACCTTATCTATCATATGAAATGGTTTTTAGAATCGCTTACAAGTTTAGATACCCCAGACTGGCCATTTGATTTCACTCCATACTCACCTGTCAAACTACAAAGACGTGTCAGTGGGAGCGCTCTATAGTACCTGAAGTAAGTCAGTTTTTTGTCTTTCTTTACCGGGTTTTTGTGTGCGTTCGGGTGTATAAACATACCGTCTATCATCGTACGTATTGATGTAGAAACAATGCATATTTTGAAATTTAGATGGAAATACAAAATGACCGTTTTGAACGGCGCCAATTCAGTTCAACAACAACAACACCATTCCAAAACGACGTAGACATCTCTAGCTCGCTTAATATTTGACCGATCGCTTTTGAATTTTATATGAGGATATAGCTGGGACTACCCTTCTGGAATATCACAAACACTTTGACCTTGACCTCGATTTTGACCTGGTTTCACCGTTTAACGAGTTAGAATATCTAATGGCCCCATTTTCGTTACTTTGCACAGGAGACCTGGCAAGTTTCTCTACGCTCTAGCCCGGGCATCTGTCTATGTGATGTTATGTTTGATTGTTGCATTGGTGCGATAATTGACCCACTGGCCTAGTTTAAATTATTATTATTTTTTATTACCCCACCTTCAATTGTGATCGTCCCTAAGCGCATCGTTGATGACTCAGCAACCGTAGTAGATATTTTGGTACAGATAGGGTAAGGCTAAAGCAGACTAAAGTCTCTCTTTTTTTAAATCGGTAAACGTTTGTCTGTTTCATCTCCCTAAATTTAGCAAAAAAAGCCTATTTTCAACATTTGGGGGTGGGGTAGTTTATTTGCTCATATCTTTGCTTCTCTACATCCAATGTGCTAGTTATGAACAATGACATAAATGCAATAAAACCCTTTTTTAAATAATGCATACCTTAATGATGTTAGAGTAAACAAATGGCTTGAAATTGAAGCTTTTTATATATTCTATTTTCTATTGAAGACTGAACATACGCAACCGCCAATTCTATAATTTTGATCTTTTGACATACCTGTTTTTTATGTATAATATGTTCTATTGCAGAATGGGAAATTGTTGTAACACGACGGCTGTGCCAAGAGAAGAAGAAGAATGGGAAGACCAAAGGGAGTGGGCGAGGTCCTGGAGGGGACGTCGTTATTGGCCGGATTATAAATCGTAAGATGCATACATCGTGTTATAAGTATTTTTTTTTATATATAATCCGGTAAAATGTGGACAGGTGTTTGATGTTGGTGTGCGTTTATTTTGCCAATATATGTTCGTCTTTTTCAGCACTGCCGTACAAACAGACAACAACCCGGCCCAACAGACGTCACCAAAAAGGGCATGGCCCCCTACCCCTCGGACCCCTCCCCGGTCTTTGTCATCGACCCCGCCTCCGGTTTTAACGTAGGGATCCATAAAATGCATTTGGTATCATGTCATCTATGCCTGTATTACTAATGTGTTTATATTTCGACTCAAACTGATACATTTCTTTTTTGCAGACCCTACAGTGCCCCTGTATTCGTACAAGTGAGTATAACAGCAAAAATACATTTGTGTATAGGCCTACAATCAAAATATAATACACCGATTCGTTATATACAATCTTTTGTTGCAAATTATCAGTACAGTACAGTAAAAAATGTGAAACCTTGAAGACACTTTTTTATTCCATCTTTCTAGCATTCTTACGAAACAATACTCGGGGAGGAGATGCGGTGGCCGATGGCACCACCACCTACGCCAACAAGTAAGAAAATTGAGTTTTTTTTTCAAAAATACTAAACAGACAACTAGCATTCCACAGTTTCGCATTTACGAAGTATTAAATAACAAAATCACCTTGAAACTAATGATTTCTTTTCTTTTAGGAACTGATGACCTAACGCCACCGGCCAACCCGTCTCCGACCCTTTCCGCACCTGTCGGTCTAAGGTAAGCATCCATGAAATGCATTTGATATCTTCTTTACATCACTTATGCTTATGCAGTACTCATATATATTTATATTTCGACTCAAGCTGATATATTTTATGTTTTGTAGACCGTACCGAGGACCGCAGATGTATGACGTGAGTACTTTTCTTTTAGGAACTGATGACCTAACGTCACCGGCCACCCCGTCCCCGACCCTTTCCGTACCTGTCGGTCTAAGGTAAGCATCCATGAAATGCATTTGATATCTTCTTGACATCACTTACGCTTATGCAGTACTCATATATATTTATATTTCGACTCAAGCTGATATATTTTATGTTTTGTAGACCGTACCGAGTGCCGCACATGTATGAAGTGAGTATGACAACAAAAATACACGGATGCATGCTTTTATTGGTTATATACATTCAAAATACAAGTAACTTAATTATATTGCAAAGGTAATTAAAAAAAATAGTGTCATCAACTAAATTCCTTCTTCCTTAATTTTGCCAAGTATGATTTCTGTACAGTAGAAAATGTTGCGAAACGTTGATTACACGCTTTTTTATTCCTTCATTGTAGACCACAGGCATCTAGTCAAAAGGTACTGGTGCCTATAGTCAAAAGAATATAATATATAATATGATATATTTTATTTTTTTTTTATATATTTTTTATATAATATAATATATATTTATGTACACACATGCAAGTGTTTTAACAAAAACTGTTTTCTGTGCTGACTGACAATTTTTAGGTCTTTTACAGTCGCTCAGGTTTCTATCAATGCAAATATTTTCAAAAATGGCCAGACTGAACAATACGATTTTAGGTGTGATAATCAGTACTGCCTGGTAGTAATTTGGGTTAGTGAAATTTGTTGCAATAAAATGTCCCATCTTGCTATATCTGCTTGTCTTTCGTAATCATGAATTATTTTTATATGTCTTTAATGATATGACAGTAGTAATTTCTGTTTGTAATAATTATTCTATGGTACAAGGAATTGATTTATGTTGATAGAAGTAATTATGTAGTAGTAATTTCTGTTTGTAATAATTATTCTATGGTACAAGGAATTGATTTATGTTGATAGAAGTAATTATGTAGTAGTAATTTATGTTTGTAATAATTATTCTATGGTACAAGGAATTGATTTATGTTGATAGAAGTAATTATATAGTAGTAATTTCTGTTTGTAATAATTATTCTATGGTACAAGGAATTGATTTATGTTGATAGAAGTAATTATGTAGTAGTAATTTCTGTTTGTAATAATTATTCTATGGTACAAGGAATTGATTTATGTTGATAGAAGTAATTATGTAGTAGTAATTTCTGTTTGTAATAATTATTCTATGGTACAAGGAATTGATTTATGTTGATAGAAGTAATTATGTAGTAGTAATTTCTGTTTGTAATAATTATTCTATGGTACAAGGAATTGATTTATGTTGATAGAAGTAATTATGTGGTAACCAGTATATTATCCAATGACCACCGTAATTTCCTTTGATCTTTTCTACCTAATATAACTCCTACAATAGGCAAGTGTGGTGTATTGTTCAAATACACCATAGGGTGTATCATATGCCAAGCGGGGGCACGTGCGTCACTTATGTGTTGTCATTGGATAAAGCAGTTTCATTCACTCTCGAAGTGTATACAGAATATTTGGCGCAACCCCTGAGAGTACAATATCGCGGTAGAAAAGATCAAAGGAAATTACCACGGTCATTGAATAATTTAGAAATATGTGGTTTCTCTTCAGATTAAAGTCATACAATACAGCCTGTGCCATCCTTTAATAATTAGTGTTATGTTTTACTTTTAACCGGTTTTGTCTGTTACGATGTGACAAAGCATCCATATTAAAGTATGTATAGCCCACACATGGAAGTGTGATACGACCTAGATCCTTTAATCGGCCCTTCTTAGGTATGATAAATATCACCCACTGGTCAGCAAATAAGATTGCAGCACGCAGGATCTTTAGTGCTATGTTTTGTAAGTAGTACTTAATATCGCTTAACCCGGGGCTGCGGGCTGTACAAACGTCGCTCGCCTTTTCCATCAGAATGACATTTGTATGAACAGTCACAATAAAAGCGTGACTGAGGTGCTATCGGTTTACGATTTGGATCGTCTTATGGCTACCGATTATGAGTATATGATTTTGACTTGCATGTACTGACGCACCGTTGTCTTCCCGACATCATTGAAGACTGTTGACCGCTTCTGCCTTGCAAGAAATTGGCTTAATTTTCCTTACATTTTTATTTTGAGTTCGATACTAATGCTGTTAGGAGATACAGGTCGTTTGGATTTTCGACATGGAAACGTTTATATGGATGACGAACTACGGATGACTGATCTGACGAATAGGCTTTTTAATGCATGTAGTGTGCCTACATCTGGCATCATATGGTTGCTTTTTAGTTGGCAGACGTCAACAAAACTCCACGCTTACATATTTTCCCAATACACTTTGATCAGCCCTTCTGAGGAGATCTTGAGTGTCATACGAGACCAAGGAGGAGTCTTGTACAACACGCACATCAAATCCATTGCCTTAGGAGCATGTTATTGTATACCCTTTGATCCACCCTTCTGAGGAGATCTTGAGTGTGATACGAGACCAAGGAGGAGTCTTGTACCACACACCAAATCCATTGCCTTAGGAGGATGTTATTGTATACCTTTGATCCACCCTTCTGAGGAGATCTTGAGTGTGATACGAGACCAAGGAGGAGTCTACTACAACACACACACACACACACACCAAATCCATAGCCTTAGGAGGATGCTATTGTATACCGTTTCATCAGCCCTTCTGAGGAGATCTTGAAGTGTATGTGATATACGAGACCAAGGGGGAGTCTTGTACAACACACACCAAATCCATTGCCTTAGGAGGATGTTATTGTATACCCCTTGATCAGCCAGCCCTTCTGAGGAGATCTTGGAGTGTGATACGAGACCAAGGAGGAGTCTAGTACAAAACACACACACCACATCTGCCTTAGTAGGATGCTGTATATCGTTTCATCAGCCCTTCTGAGGAGATCTTGAAGTGTTTGGGATACATGACCAAGGAGGAGTCTTGTACAACACACACACACCAAATCTGCCTTAGGAGGATGCTATTGTATAACGTTTCATCAGCCCTTCTGAGGAGATATTGAAGTGTGTGTGATACAAAACCAAGGAGGAGTCTTGTACAACACACACCAAATCCATTGCCTTAGGGGGATGTTATTGTATACCCTTGATCAGTCCTTCTGAGGAGATCTTGAGTGTGATACGAGACCAAGGAGGCGTTTTCTACAACACACACACCAACTCCATTGCCTTAGGAGGATGTTATTGTATACCCCTTGATCAGCCCTTCTGAGGAGATATTGGAGTGTGATACGAGACCAAGGAGGAGTCTACTACAACACACACACACACCAAATCCATTGCCTTAGGAGGATGCTATTGTATACCGTTTCATCAGCCCTTCTGAGGAGATCTTGAAGTGTATGTGATATACGAGACCAAGGGGGAGTCTTGTACAACACACACCAAATCGATTGCCTTAGGAGGATGTTATTGTATACCCCTTGATCAGCCAGCCCTTCTGAGGAGATCTTGGAGTGTGATACGAGACCAAGGAGGAGTCTAGTACAAAACACACACACCACATCTGCCTTAGTAGGATGCTGTATATCGTTTCATCAGCCCTTCTGAGGAGATCTTGAAGTGTTTGGGATACATGACCAAGGAGGAGTCTTGTACAACACACACACACCAAATCTGCCTTAGGAGGATGCTATTGTATAACGTTTCATCAGCCCTTCTGAGGAGATATTGAAGTGTGTGTGATACAAAACCAAGGAGGAGTCTTGTACAACACACACCAAATCCATTGCCTTAGGAGGATGTTATTGTATACCCTTGATCAGTCCTTCTGAGGAGATCTTGAGTGTGATACGAGACCAAGGAGGCGTTTTCTACAACACACACACCAACTCCATTGCCTTAGGAGGATGTTATTGTATACCCCTTGATCAGCCCTTCTGAGGAGATATTGGAGTGTGATACGAGACCAAGGAGGAGTCTACTACAACACACACACACACCAAATCCATTGCCTTAGGAGGATGCTATTGTATACCGTTTCATCAGCCCTTCTGAGGAGATCTTGAAGTGTATGTGATATACGAGACCAAGGGGGAGTCTTGTACAACACACACCAAATCCATTGCCTTAGGAGGATGTTATTGTATACCCCTTGATCAGCCAGCCCTTCTGAGGAGATCTTGGAGTGTGATACGAGACCAAGGAGGAGTCTAGTACAAAACACACACACCACATCTGCCTTAGGAGGATGCTATTGTATACCGTTTCATCAGCCCTTCTGAGGAGATATTGAAGTGTATGTGATACAAGACCAAGGAGGAGTCTAGTACAAAATACACACACCACATCTGCCTTAGGAGGATGCTATTGTATACCGTTTCATCAGCCCTTCTGAGGAGATCTTGAAGTGTTTGTGATACAAGACCAAGGAGGAGTCTTGTACAACACACACACACCAAATCTGCCTTAGGAGGATGCTATTGTATAACGTTTCATTAGCCCTTCTGAGGAGATATTGAAGTGTATGTGATACGAAACCAAGGAGGAGTCTTGTACAACACACACCAAATCCATTGCCTTAGGAGGATGTTATTGTATACCCCTTGATCAGCCCTTCTGAGGAGATCTTGAGTGTGATACGAGACCAAGGAGGAGTTTTGTACAACACACACACCAACTCCATTGCCTTAGGAGGATGTTATTGTA
>JAVTVY010054523.1:0-30032 GCA_036873755.1 Hanleya hanleyi | reverse complement strand
CTCAGAACGATTGACTGAAAGTTGATTGCTTCTGTGATATAGTTTCCATGCAGTGAAGCACCGAGAAGCATCCCCAAGTGACATTTCAATGCATTATCTGCAAACCAAATTTGACGAGAAGCTGAAGGCATCAACCTGTTGCCCGGAAACCAAATTTTAAATTTGCCACCAGTTGTCGCCACCTGTAGGTGCAAGTGAGCGAAATGCAATCCCAAGCATCATCTCATGGCATGGTGGCCTACATGTATTAGCCTATAGTATCTTCTACAGGGGGCCAATGATCGGCTGATGCAGCAACAACAGCATTTTCCCAGTTAGACGGCAGATTTTGAAATCCAAAACGAGGCCGCGCTATGTCATCAGTCAACTGAGACAGTCGCGTGGTTGTGTATGAAGATTGGGGTGGGTCTTATCTAATAGTGATCCAATGAAAATGCTCGTATTAGTTTAAATGGCGGGGTCGAATGACCAATCACTGAACGGGAGACAGCTGGAACAGTACGTTGACACTGTCTGTTAATACAGGGGGCGTCGGAAGCAAATTCAAAGTGGTACGACCACTATCATTGCACTTTAGGCGAGGATCCAGGGGCCGCCCAGGCCCCAGATGCTCCTGGGGTCTAGATCGCCGAAGAAGCGTTCTGAGCGATTTCTGGCGTCAATCAAAATCACTGCATTGAAGTGTATTTTTAGTTCTTTCCTAACCCTTTTACCATGAAAACGCAATCGATGGTTTTCTGCGATGCTGAATTACAAAAAATTGTGTATAGTATAGTACTTTATCCTAGGCACATCGTGTAGAAGTAACCGAGATGATGCATCGATAATGTATACCAAATTTTACATTGAGCATTTGAACAGTGTCAGAGATAGAGATCATTAATGATTTTACATGAATTAAAGATGGTTGCCCATCCTTCCCGTCACTCAGAGGAACTAATGTGGTTATTCATTAATGCAAGTCTCTTCATACATCGATGCTGTAAATCAAGTTTCGTATAGAACATTTGAATGGTATCAGAGATAAACATCATTAAAGATTTGAATAAATTAAAGATAGCCGCCAAGATTTCCGCCCAATCAGAGAAACCAGATCTGTCATTCATCGTAAGTCTCTTGATGCATCAATGATGTATACCAAATTTTACACTGAGCACTCCAACGGAATCAGATATAGAGATCATTAATGATTTTGCCTAAATTAAAGATGGCCACCAAGGTTTTCAGTCAATCAGGTCCCGATTCAAAGTATCTGGATGTATCGATGATATATACCAACCTTCATATAAAACAATTGAATGGTAATCGAGATATGTAGGCTATCATTATCGATTTCGCATGAATTAAAGATGGCCTCCAGGGTTCCCAGCTAATCAGAAAAGCCTGTTTGGTAATTCGTTGAAAGTTGCTTGATGTATCGATGATGTATATCAATTTCGTATTGAACAGTTGAATGGTTTCCGAGATATGGATCATTATCCATTTTGCATGAAATTAAAGATGGCTGCTAAGGTTCCCACCCAATCAGGTCCCAATTCTATAGGCTTCTGGTCCTTGACTAGGTAAATAAGCATACCAAATTTGGAATTCATCAGCGGAACAGTTTTCCGGCTATCTCGCTTACGAACGGACGTACGGACAGACGGATGTACAAGATGATGACAATACCCCATGGCCAAAATTGGTCGAGGGGTAAAAACATGGGTCTGTGCCTGATAAATTTTAAGCCTTTTGGGGTTGCAACTCATTCATAGAAAGCTCCCTGTACATGAACAACTGCACTGACAACTGCATGCCATCATCTGTCAGTCTGAAGACCGGCAAGGTTGAATTCAGTTCAATTGATCATATGCACAGTGTGCACCCAAACATTAGGAACACAGTTGTAATTAATATAGTAATATACATGTGTGGACACAAATGATTCGTGCAGAAGCTTCAGGGTAAATCATATGATGTGCAATACAATTATTTGTTAGCAAAATTGAAGGAAATGTTGTCCTTCCTTTAAGATGACACGAAATTCAAAAATCAGAGATTCAGGGGGCCAGTTATTTCACATTATACTTCTGAAATAAAATATGGTTCATGCAAAAGCTTTAGGGTAAATCATATGATGTGGAATAGAATGATTTCATATAGCAAAATTGAAGGCCCATTTTGACTGGAACGGACAAGAAGAAGAGAAACTCAGTGGTGCCACCTTCAGGCAGATGCTGCTGAAATGCAATACGGACTGGCGTCCTGTTGCAAGGAATGCGTATTCCGAATTTCGGAATAATCCAACACAGCATTAGGAAGTTATCGCTTCGAACAGATGTACACGGAGAAAAAAATCTATTTTGACCCAGTGGCGCCACCTTCAGGCCGATGTTGCTGAAATGCAATACGGACTGGCCTCTTGTCGCAAGGAATGCGAATGCTGAATTTCGGAAGAATCCAACAGAGCGTTAGGAAGTTATCGGTTCGAACAGACATGCACGGACGTACACGAACATCCACGGACTCAAAGAAGCAAGAACCAGTGGCGCTACCTTCAGGCAGATGCTGCTGAAATGTAATACGGACTGGCGTCTTGTCACAAGGAATGCGTATTCTAATTTTGGAAGAATCCAACAAAACTTTAGGAAGTTATCACTTCGAACAGACATGCACGGACGTACACGGACATCCACGGATGCAAAGAAGCAAGAACTAGTGGCACCACCTTCAGGTAGATGTTGCTGAAATGCAATACGGATTGGCCTCTTGTCGCAAGGAATGCGAATGCTGAATTTCGGAAGAATCCAACAAAGCGTTAGGAAGTTATCGCTTCGAACAGACATGCACGGACGTACACGAACATCCACGGACACAAAGAAGTAAGAACCAGTGGCGCCACCTGCAGGCAGATGTTGCTGAGATGTAATACAGACTGGCATCTTGTCGCAAGGTATGCATATTCCGAATTTCGGAAGAATCCAACAAAGCATTAGGAAGTTATCACTTCAAACAGACGTACACGGACATTCACGGATACGAAGAAGCAAGAACTAGTGGCGCCACCTTCAAGCAGATGTTGCTCAAATGCAATACGGACTGGTGTCTTGTCGCAAGGAATGCGTATGCCGAATTTCGGAAGAATCCAACTAAGCGTTAGAAAGTTATCGCTTCGAACAGACATGCACGGACGTACACGGACATCCACATACGCAAAGAAGCAAGAAATAGTGGCGCCACCTTCAGGCAGATGTTGCTGAAATGCAATACGGACTGGCGTCTTGCCGCAAGGAATGCATATTCCGAATTTTGAAAGAATCCAACAAAGCGTTAGGAAGTTATCGCTTCGAACAGACATGGACGGACATCCACGGACACAAAGAAGCAAGAACCATTTTAAAGTCCCCGGCCGCGTTGCGGCGGGGGACAATAAAAAGGCTTGAAGTGGCGCTAAAAGACAGATGCGATGATGCCTGTGAAGCTACAGATTTATTTTATTCAGCCTTGGGAAGCTTTATATACTTGGCTAAAAATATTCTAACAACATTTAGTGTGCGAATTTCTTGAATTGCGCAACCGACACTCGGATGAAATACCCTGGTGAGGCTGGCGTTGTTGCCTCTCGTGAAAAAACGCATGTGCTTCAGTCTCATGCCTGGCATGAATATGCGGTAATATGTGATACTTTTGGTATTACGATGTGGCTTATTGAGGACATAACAGTGGCTGTGCTATATACCGAAACCCGTTTCATAATTAATCGTGTTATAATGAAGTTTATTACAACAAATGCTTTAATATTTTTTTTAATTGACCTTTCAATCATCCTTGGATTTGATTCAAATTTGGATCAGTTTGACCACTTCCCAACTGAAGGAACTACACAGGATTAAAGCTCCAGTTTTGCACCATTTGTCAACTTAACATTTAAAATAAATCTGATCACACCAATATTTTTGGCAGACAAATTTCACTTCCTGTGATTATATTACTGGAGATTTTACTGTACCATACCTTGGACAGTAGACGACGTCGAGTTTTTCGAATCTTGGCCGAGATTCTTCTTCTCGTCTCCCACTTTATCAGAGTAATCGGACAATTTTGTACGGATGTGAATGCCATCACACCTAGTATTAGTCCGAGGAGAGGTTCTCGATAACCTGTCTGGCGATCCGTCTCTTGTGGAGTTATTAGTTATTGCATCAATGTCTGATCCTTTGTCATTATGTGCTGCACTGAGACTGTCCCTGCACGTGGAATCTCTGGAGACTGATCTGCTTCTGCTCAAACTAGAAGTGGTCAGTTTACATAACGGAACGGTCAAGGCATGCATACTCTTTCTGGACAAATGGGTGGAAGATTGGCCTTGTTTTACATCAATGTCCACCCCTTTACCATCAATTCCTGCACTGAGACTGTCCCTGCAAGTGGACTCTCTGGAGACTGACCTGCTCCTGCTCAGACTACGAGTGGTCAGTTTACATAACGGAACGGTCAAGGCATGCATACTCTGTCTGGACAAACGGGTGCAAGATCTGCCTTGTTTTACATCAAATTCTGACCCTTTGCTGCTACCTCCAATACTAAGACTGTCACTAAATGAAGAGTCCCGGGAGCCCGACCTACTCCTGCTTGAGCTGCGGGTCGTCATAACACGAGACGCAACCCTATTGTTCATCAAACTCTGCACGGTGAGATTGGAATCAACTATCTTTTCACTGGCTCCATCACATAATGTTGAGCTCTTGTAAACACTTGAAGCTGCTAAGAGGCAAGATGCCCTTGCGCTGTCATCACTAGTAGGGGTGCACAATTGTCCATTTCTCGAATCACTTGACAATGTTTCCTTGGAGGAGGAACAACTCAAAGGAGAAATCAAGTCAGAATCACTGCTCGTACTTTTGCCATTTCCACTGCTTAATGATGTTATGTCCATCTGTGTTGAACCTTCAGTACTGCATGTTGACAATTCACTAGGTGAATTCTGGTTGGAACGTGGACCTAAATCAACAATTTTCGAAGACTTGGCTACCAGTCTCACACGAATGTATCTTTGGGCACTAGAGCTAGAAGCAGAGCTGGACCCCATGGTCCCACAAGACCTCTTGCTGGACAACGATCGTGAATCTGACAAAGAGCTATTGTCTCCGGACATCAGAGATCCTGTGGTCATCTCAGCTGAACTGCTATCGGGACCTGTACCAGAATTAGGTGTGATACTTCTACCGGAACTAGGGGTAATCCTCCTTGAACGACGTACATTCAGACTGTCCGTGGAGCCATCAGAAGCAGAAATGCTGGACGACTCACGACTCAACGGAACTTTACATCTGATCAACATCTGCTTCCCTATATCAGTTTTCTGTGAACTAGAAAGGGGCGTTTCCAACTGAAAAGGATCTCTCGACCTATTCGATGATGAGAAAGGTGCCCCATGACTATAACTGTGACTAGGTGTGCTATCGCTGCCATCTTGCGAACTGCTGCTCGGTACAACAGGACGCAATCGACTAGACAAGCCAGAAGAAACACTGGTCTGGTTTGATCCAGCAGTCAGCGAATCACCAGTACTCTCACTCGATGAAGTCAGGGAGTGATTCAAATTTGAGCTAGACTTGAATATATCTGTCTGACTTATGTTGTTACAGCTTCTCTCATTTGAATTACTACTCTGACTGGATGAACTCGGACCCGCGACTAATCTCTGTGTTGATGGCGTACTGTTCTCGGAGACACGACTCGAACCGACTGACGACTGCCTGACGAAACAGTAATTCTCAATCGAGGCCTGGTTGGGAATCAAATTTGATTTCTTGCCTTTTATAACGCTACTACTAAGGCTGGATCTACCGACTGAGGGCTTCTGTATTTGACTAGTTTTGGGTACAGTCGTGGAGGCAGCAGCGAGATTCCCTTGGTTGGCTGCTTTACCTGTAAACACCCTCTTCTCAGTGTCCGGCAAACCACCCTGCAAACATAAAATCCTGCATGTCAACATATAGATCTAGGATTCTTGAACTGATGGACAAAATTTTATTAGAAACTGGTCCAATATTCATTTTATTTGATAAAATGCTGAGAATTTGTTGTGTTTTTTCCCCTTCACTGTGGTGATGTTTTGTAGCATCTTCATGGATCTTCGTTCGAAAACTTCAAAAGAATATCATACATAGCCCACAAATAGTGGCTTCCCCACAGACAACATTTCCCACAAACAATACACACCTTTTTAACTGCCAAATGTCACTTTATCTAACAAAGTTGTCATGTTGGTGACCTGACACATGTGGTAACTAACAATGCTTTTTGAAAGCATTGACTAATGTTGGTGATTAAACATATGATACAAAGTAGAAACAATTTTGTTCATGAATTTGGATTTGCAGCTGGCATGATCCTATCTTATCATGATCCTATCTTCCAGATGACCACTGGGCAGCACTGTTGGCGAATTTCAAATTTATTGCCTCTATCCAGACTTTTTCTCACCCTTGCCAAAAACAAATTTCGACCACTGCCTAGTGCATACAACGTAGTCACAAATGAATTCAACCCTTATAAATCCCCATTTAGGCCTTCTGTTACAATGAAAATAAAAGCTCTCCCTCCCCCCCCAAAAAACCCGCAGTAGATTGCCCCCAAAAATACTCTCCTAGCTCTGTTGCTGGCATGACCATATCTTCCAGGTGACCAATGGCCAGCACTGCCCTGTTTTGGTTAACCCAGAGTACAGCTATCTAATTCATGAGGCTCTCAAGCATACATCTTTCTTTATTTCTGCTCTTCAAAATTGTCAGACATGTTCAACATATTTGGACCAATTCATTGATTTTTGTGGATTTCTTATGAAAGTATAAAATCTCTACTGCAAGTATTTCAATCGTTGGTCTTGTTGTATGAACAGCATCTAATATGAACTGACCTTAATGAGATAATCTCCAATGTAGTTTGGTTTGCAGCAGTGGAACTCCTGTCTCACAAGATAGGCCAGGGTTGCAGAGTTCTCATGACTTACAAACACGTGGGTCAACGTCTTGGCCAGTTTCTTTGCAGAATCCCCAGTCATTCGAAGGTTGACGATCTCAGCCCCACCATCTTCTAATAATCTACAAAGATAAAAGACAATATAACATAGATTCCAAATATTAAAACTAGAGCATTAGGCACTGAAACGGGGCTATTCAAATGTAAAATAGGCTGTTGGAATAATTCCACTAACTCTTTGATGTTCCATCTCATGGCGAAGAGCCATACTTGTAGTCTCACACATTCCTCTCAACAAGGATCTCTAGTGCATTAGTGTAATTGTACACATATATATATTTTTTATAAACCTGCTGGGACAGACATTTATTATGAAACCAACCTGATGAAATGATAAAATAATGTCTTCACTGCATGTTACCAATATTTGTAAAAAATTTCACTTTTGCCAGATAATCGAAAGCATATCCTTCAGCAGTAAATAATAATACAAAGCTGCGCATCTGAAAACCTCTGGGCTCTGGGTACATTCATAATGTACTCAATTTGAATCAAGATGTCAGGAACACCAAGCAGTCAAGTCACAAATATACAGATTATCAAAAAATTTGCAATTAGGAATGACCCCCAAGGTTTCCGTCCAATCAGAGAAACTGGTATTCATTACATAAGTAATATCAATGATGTATACCAAATTTTACATCGAGCATTTAAATGGTATCAGAGATCATTAATGATTTCGCATAAATTATAGATGGCCGCTCATCCTTCCCTGACACTCAGAGGAACTGATGTGGTTATTAATTGAAAGTCACTTGATACATTGATGCTGTATACCAAGTTTCGTATAGAACACTGAAATAGTATCGGAGATATACATCATTAAAGATTTTGCATAAATTAAAGATGGCCACCAAGGTTTCCGCCCAATCAGAGAAACCAGAACGGTCATTTTGATGCATCGATGATGTATACCAAATTTTACATCGAGCACTTGAATGGTATCGGAGAATGAGATCATTAATGATTTTGCATAAATTAAAGATGGCCGCCCATCCTTCTCCCCACTCAGAGGAACTGATGTGGTTATTCAGTGCAAGTCTCTTGATACATCGATGCTGTATACCAAGTTTTGTATAGAACACTTCAATGATATCAGAGATATATATCATTAAAGTTTTTGCATAAATTAAAGATGGCTGCCAAGGTTAACAGTCAATCAGGTCCCGAATTAAAGTATCTGTATGCATTGATAATGTATACCAACTTTCATATAAAACAATTGAATGGTAACAGAGATATGTATCATTATCGATTTTGCATAAATTAAAGATGGCCTCCAGGATTTCCAGCTAATCAGAAAAGCCGGTTTGGTAATTCATTGAAAGTTGCTTGATGTATCGATGATGTATACCAACTTTCGTATTGAACAGTTGAATGATTTCCGAGATATGGCTCATTATCCATTTTGCATAAAATTAAAGATGGCCGCCAAGGTTTCCACCCAATCAGGTCCCAATTCAATAGGCTTCTGGTCCTTGACTAGGTAAATAAGCATACCAAATTTGGAATTCTTCAGTGGAACCGTTTTCCGGCTATCTCGCTCATGTACGGACGTACGAACAGACGGACGTACAAGACAATATCCTATGGCCAAAATTGGCCGAGGGGTAAAAATGAGTATTGAGATACAATGTAAAATCCTCATGGTTAGATGGACTGGAGCTATGCTGGGACGCATCCTCTCGTGGCATCATATTGTTTCATGTACCTTCTCCTGTCAGTACACCTCTAGTACATTACAGTTCTATTTGGTTATCTCCCCTGTCACCTTACAGCTTCAAACACAGCATATGCAGAGCTCTTTCTGTAGATCAGGGGGAAATGCTTGCAACATTCCATGAATATTTCAGAAGCAGAATGCAAAGAAAACATTTCTGAATACAGGGAAATTATTACGTAAATGATTTGACCACCACTGGATTTTAGAAACTTACTATAAAAAGATAATGCAGAGGGTCTTGAGGGGTAAGCTTAAAGGGCAAACATTCCAAACTGTAACTCAACACACATATTTCATGAAAATATAAATGAATACAGGCAAAGTGAAATATCCCATTGTTTTCTACAATGAATTACACTTATACTGGTATTATTTAATACTAAATTACTGCCCAAACACGCTTTCTAATTATGAGAATGAGTTAGTCCAGGGGTTTTTCTAGCCGTTTTTTCATCGTGGTTACCACGATGAAAAACAATATATATGGAGTTTTGCAGAAAAATTTCAAATTGAGTTTCAGTGCTCACAAAACCCGGTCGACAACTCGCCAATGGCGACTAAAAAATGACAACTGGCGACTGAATTTTCTAGTCACTCGCCAATGTGTCGATTAAAAAATAGAGTAACTCGGCAAAGTGGCGAGTGAATTTTTGGTCAATGAAGTGTTTAGTCGCCAAAGTATTTTTGTGTTTAGTTTATCAGGCAGCAAAATCCAATCAGGCCTAAAATGTACAGGAAATAATGACAGAATAATGCCGAAAATACAGATATGGGGAAGCCTAGTCTATTTATAGAGACCACGTGGTCTGATGTAATATCCGTGCTCTTCAAATCATGCACAGGCGTGACACAATAAGATCACGTGCTCGCCCTAGAAAAGTTAATCCACGAACCGCTGACCGTTCTCAGCCAATGAAATCATCATAGTAAAAATTATAGTAAACAAATTCTATGAAACAATCTTGGCGGGAATTTGCAAGTTCAAGGTCAAGAATGCGATGGTATGCCTGAAGCACGACATGTGCGTTTTGACTTCAGTGTCGCTTCTAAAACAATTGTAGTCAAGTAAAACCAGCTCAGTAAATTTATACGCTGAAAGACAAACGTCATGTGGTAAAAGTTTGCAGAGAAGAGTTTGGAGCTTTTGTTTCACCTGACCCGACTTTTCATTCAAGCCATTTCGGATTTGCGTAACCGACACACAAATGATCGTTTCCTTCGCGCAAAATTTCGAGGGTACACTGCAATATTTTTTTTCTCTCTTTTATTTTTCAAACTAACACTGGATTATCATGTTGTTGGAAAGACTGATTCGTCTGTCACTTTATTACATCGAAAGGTCGCTAGGGATTGGCGAGTGAATAAAACATTAGGTCGCCAATGTGGCGAGTAGATTTTTAGCCTCGCTCGACAAATGGCGACCAACTGAAAAAAAATTTTGTGACCCCTGAGTTTTGTTAAAAAAAATTGAGTTTTGCGATTTTTGCTGTTTTTTTGAGTTTGATTTTGATTTTTCCCACAACATACCAGTTGTCAGTTGATAGGTTGTTTCGCATGACCCGCCCGCATCAATATTTTGGAAACAAATAATGCCGCATGTATTTTAATTATCAGCAGTTATTGTTCGTAAAAGAAATAAGTACGCAAATCTAAGTAAAACGAATGAACCTTACAGCGCGAGTCAGTGCGAAGGCGACTGAAGAGCCGCCATCTTGGTTCACATTCTTGGGGAAGCCGTATTTCAAAACGAGGCACAGTCCTTTTCTAGCGAGGATTCCCTTGTGTCAAGCACGTGGCAGTAAAGTTTTAACTCCGGCACTTTTGACGGTCGCGTACCAAAGCCATCGTGGTTTTAGTTTATGGATCAGTTGTTTACTCATCAACCAATTCATTTAACCATCCATTTATCTGATGAAACGCTTTTGAGCGAAGTGATCGAGCGCTTCACGTCTTCACTCCCGACAACAACAACAACAACAACACAGACTGTCGACCAATACTCGTAGCTTGAGGACGACGGACATACAAAATTCGTCGCCGTGGACAGAAAATCCATATCTTCAATCAGTGTAAAAGAAATAAAAGAAGATTTCAATAAGAGGGGACTCCTGATGTTGAAAATTCGGGTAATAAATTCTGCAGTTATCTTTAATATTGATCACAAGTAAGAGTTTTTTCCCTTGATTTCTGTTTACACAATGTGTGTGCATTTGAGTTTTACTGTCCATCATAATTATTTACATAATGTTTCAATTAAAATAAAGCAAACTTAAAATGTCTCTTTAGAGAATAATTATTTCATAAATATTTTTTTCTGGCGATATTTATGAGAGATTTCAGAGTGTATAATATAAATCTGTACAAAAGGAATGTTGCCAGGCTGTATATTCGATCACAGTCTTCTCTGTTAACGGTAAAAAATTTAGCTTCAATAATTAATAATTATAGCATCTAGCATGTATGTTTTACATGAGGTCATGCTAAACAACATATGGTTTCTGAAGAAGTGTCGTAAACATATGACCAACCTCAGTTCTGTAATTGGTGCGATGAAAAAGTTGGAAAAATTGAGTTTCATCATTTTTTTGATGAAAAAGGCAAAAATACGGCGCGAAAAAAAATTGAGTTTTCAAAATTTTGAAATTGAGTTTATGAACAATTTTGGGCTAGAATAACCCCTGTTAGTCCCACAAAATCACTCAACATGCGCCTCTCAAAATCTGTGGTTTAGCAGATGACATATTTTGAGCACGAAAGTAGTGCCACTGGAAAATGAACGAAAACACGCTTAAAATTAGATAAATGGAAATGTAACTTAAACACATCAAACCTGCAACTATACGGGAACATTAAAAACACAGAAACCTGGACACTCTAAAGAAGGAAGTTTCAGACCTCTTTCTTGTCGTGTAAGAACTCTATCTTTAACTGTGTTAGCAAGACACAGAGCTGGTGCTCAATTTTTTCTGACTACAAGACAGGACCAATAGTCCCTACGGGCCTACATCGCCCCGTGAAAAGTGAGTGAATAGAATTTAACGTCGCTTTCAACAATATTTCAGCTATATTCCGATGAACCGACTAAGCCAAGTTGTGTTCTTGCTACTTCAAAGAAGAAATCTTTGAAGCAGCATGGAACCAGACATGCTCCATCCACCCTATATAAAACCCTGAGGACAGCATACAAGACACTTCCATGGTGCAATAAACACAAGTGATATTACAGTGCTAGACATCACATTATCAAGTTCCTGTTGCTTCTCAGCAAAATGCATTGAAGCAACAGGAACCTGTACTCCCCCAACCATCAACAGGAGGGTCCTGCACCACTTTATTTAATAATGCAAGAATATGCTCAGTTCATGAATTTCACCCGTTTTCAAAACGGAGCTGGGGTGAAGTCACACACTGCAACAGTGTGATTGATATTGCATCAAAACCATGACATACAGAAAACCAATACAGAACACAGTGACATGACACTCGGTGATGTGCTTCTCGACTGTGCTACAACTTGAACAGCGGTCATTTTGGATACCGCTGACCCACCTTAACAGTTCTGGTAGGAAAGGTCTTCTTGCAGTACCGGTCAGTTTCAACTGACCAGTACCCGGGTACTATCTGTCAAACAATGGTTCCTATGAATTTTCTACTAAGCATATTGTTACTGCTATGTTTCCAACTCAATTTCCACTTTGGGAACACTGCAGTAACACATTAATACTTGATCGGTTATTGCTGTTACTGAATGGTTACCAACACAATACCAGTTTCCTACGAGTCCCTCTCTGTGACTGCACAGTACTGTCAGGAAAGGTCTCTTTGCATTACTGTTCAGTTATCCAGTTTGTTCACCACTCAGTAACTGAACAGTACCAAACGGTCACCTATCAGTTGATGGCACAGCCTACATGTATATTGGTTTAAGTTATAGGACAGGGATTATCATACCGTTTATAAACTGATCGCCTTTTGGCACTCTCCACCACAACAGCTACCCTCCACTTGGAGAATGCACACTGTTTCGTCTTTTCGAAGACCATCCTCCATCGAGATGGGGCTGATAAGATATCGGCTGGGTAGTCTCCCTTTTCCTTCCTGCTGGGACCCCATTCAAAGGGACCCTCGGGTAGCCAGGTGTTTGCTCTAGCGCTGGCATAGATGTAATCTGGTACCACAATCCATTTACCTGAGGACAGTAAGAAGACGTCAAACACTGTATGCTGGCTGTCTGTTTGAACAGCATTTTTGAACAGTAACAGGGTACTTTGGGGACATTCAAGTATTATGAATGTTTTTTGTTTTTTTTTGACCTCCTGTACGATACTTTCAATCTGAACTACATTAAAGAAACATTTTCACTCCCCCCTCCGCCACTCCTTCTTCACTGTTGTAATACTTGACTGTATGGATGTAAGAATATAAAATTATGTGAATTTCTGAACACAGTTTGAAAAGCATCTGAAGAATAAAATCATATAATGTATGGATGTAAGAATTTCTGAACACAGTTTGAAAAGCATCTGAAGAATAAAATTTATCATGTATGGATGTAAGAATATACAAGGGGCTTCAATATACGCCCGTGTATCTGGAATTACATTGGTCCAAATTTCAAGGTTGTTTGATATTCTTGATTCCAATTGGTAGCTAGTGCTTCTGAGAATGTAACATATATAACATCTTATATTGAATGATACATGTAAACTAAAAAAAGCTTAACTCTTGATAACTAGTTGACCTTGAAGCAAGAGCCGAGAGCTCACTTATCCCACACTGAAATCGACAATGGTCAAACACAAGAAAATAGTAGTTTTCCTGCAAATGGATTCCTTTCAGACGAGATAATTTTTCATGAAGGAAGGATAAAGTGATGAAGTAAACCGTTGTTCTTGAGTAAATAAAGAGGTATGAAGTTCATAAAGGACCCCTCTCCCCGTTAAATTACTAAATGTATGGTTTTTATTTCACAACAGTTTAACTAAATGTAGCTGTTTCAAATGTGGGAGACAACTCCACAGGATGAATGCCATATAATAATAATAAAAATAATAAACTTTAAACACGGACAAGCCGTCAGTTTACACTGGTTTTCAGGAAAGCCGTGGGATAAAATACATATAAGAGAAGATAAGCGACTAGATACATTAATAAAAGGTAAAAACAAGCACAAGAGAATTAATAAGTGAATAAATATTTATATATATATATATAATTTAAAATATATCTTCATCTAAGCAGGAATTATAATTTAAAACATGAATTGCAGGCAAGCACCTAAAAGGTGCGTGGACCCCTCAGCCTGTTTTTATTAGTGAAGTAGGACCAGGGCTGCATGTAGAACCAATGTAGTTACAGAAAACGTATGGGCGCCCAAAACTCAAATGAAACAAAAAACGAAAGTAGTGTTGTTGTTGTTCACTTCGAAAGGATTTCTGAAGAAAATACTCCTAGAAAAAGCTTCTGGGAGCCTCAATATCGATCCGATTGCATAGCTGGGTATTGAATTTCATGTTAATAAACGTCTGTTTTGTGATTGATCACAGACTCTTTGCGCCGAAATTCACTTAGAAAAATTGGACCCTCAATAATGAATTACGAAAAGGAAGTGGGAGTTTGGGATCGGAACCTGCAAAAAATGCCCGGATACAGCCTTGCGGATACAGTTTGTGTGATTCCTGTACTGTATTTTATAGACTTCGTTTTCACGTGAGTGGTGTGCTGGGATTACAGCATGCAAGAAAGTGGTTGGTTGGTTGTTTGAAGTTTAACGTCGCACCTAACCTTATTGGTCACACGGCGACGATGACCCAAACAAACATACCCTAACAAAACCCTAACCCCAACAAAAACCCAACCAAAACTACAAAAAAAATTTAATTTCGAATTTTGAAAATTAGACTCTACAGACACTGATTAACTCTTTGCCCCATGATGACACCATTTGACGCCCCTTTCTAAACCATACAGGCTTTTTCTAGGCTGCCCCATAGACCTTTTCGGTGATCACCTGTAAATTGCCAGGTACAAATCTATTGAAGAGCTGGGGTCAAATGTTTATTAATTTTTTTATTATTTTTACAGTAAACAATAATTTAGCATGTTTAATATTTTCTGAAATAAAATATTATTGAATGAAGTTAATTAATTATTTTATTACATAAGGCGTCAAATGGCATCATCATGGATTAGAAAGGGGCGTCAACTGGCATCACCATGGGGCAACGGTAGTAAGCCTCCATGGGGCAAAGAGTTAATCTGTTTGATACTTTAATCTACCTCCTGTGCCAGACAAACATGGTACAAACCATGCTGCCCTAAGCCGGGGGGCTGCAAGAAAGTGTAGCTTTATCAGACGCAATTTATGCATTGCACAAGTGTGATAACAAGTTAATGACATAGAAACACAATGACCGACACAAACCCACCATTATCATTATGGGGGGGGAGCATAAGATCCAGATATGCAAACTGGTTCAAAATTGCCCAGATTCAGGCAGGCTAAAAATGGGCTCTCCTAATCACTTGTTTTAAATAATTTCCAAGGTACAGTAACATGCAAAAGCTTTTGGATAAATCAATGTACCAAAATTGAAGAATGAAAGTACTCAAAGTACTGATGTCTGGATCGCCAATAATGGATTTAAAGTTTCAAAACGTTTCAGCTGGCATGTTTCAGCAGGCATGTTTCAGCAGATGTATGGATAAATGTGGAGATTTCCTCCAATTTGTGGACGAGTCTGTTTGGGAAATCACAACTGGAACACAGTTTAGTTTTCAAGGAAGTGAATTTGTGAAGGTGGCTCATTTAGAAATATGCTAGGTATTCATGGTAGCAAGAAACTATAGTAATATGCTTAAAAGTGGATCGTCTGCGTCAATGTCTTCTACCAGTTTTTGCGAGCAGATTTTCATAAGTTTATTGTGACAAAGCGACAAATACGCGAGGAGACTGGATAGTTTTATTAATAGTTCTAATAGTTCTGTGTGGCACACATATTTGGAAGAGCTGCATGAGTTTGCGTTAAGTCCCCATTACTTATATATGCCTGCATGGTGTTTTTGTAAATTTGTTTGTTGACAACGATATAAACGTTGGAGAGACAATTTGTGCGAAAATTCCTGTTGTTGTTGCTGTACGATCATTGCGTATATAATTTAGTTTGAAAAAGTTTGAACACCACCAACAACAAAACTTTTCGAAAGCGGTACCTGACAAATTCTGTTGTTTCCGCTTTCGGTAAGTTTGGTTGTTGTTTAAATTTGCACTGGACAGGATCCGGTCAAGTTCACAAGACGAGAAAAATGTAAATACTATTGTTGTTGCTTCGACACATATCTCCTCTGGAAATATATTCCATGCAGTATGCGTACACATTAAAATAGTAACGAACGCCGACTTCACGGGAAAGAACGTACGAGTATTGAAAACTGGGGTCTTCATAATCCCAGAACCTGAACCTGTCAAGTGCGACACTCAGATCAAGGAACAAGATTTGCAACGTATGATCGTACAGCAACATTAACAGGGATTTTCGCACAAATTGTCTCTCCAACGCTATCATTGTCAACAAACAAATTGCGAACTATATAAACACCAGGCATATATATTATAAGTAATCTGACTTACCGCAAACTCAGACAGACGCAAAACCGAACAGACGGCAAACACCACGAGGTTTGAGCCGATCGCCCAGAACCAAAGAGCAAAAAAATAGTCCACGGATTCAAGCAGTCCCTGGGCGAAGAAATGAATATGAAATATACTCAAATTCAGATTTCGTTTTATTTCTAGTTAACATGAAACGATTACGACTGTTTTTTTCTTCATTTTCTGGTTAGGGCTATTCCAGAAAAAAAGGTATGGGGGGGGCGGATGGGCGAGTTTTTTACTACCCACCACCCATAGAAATGAATTTACTGCCACAACAAGGACCCACAGAATTCAATTATCTAGGCATCCCACCACCCATAGAAAAAAAAAACAAAAAAACGGTTGGCCTCCTACCATGGTCGTTGTTGTTGTTGTTTATGGAGATCACTTCCCGGGCCAATATTTTTAATTTTTTCATGGTTCGCACGGGTCCATAAAAGTTTGTAATTTTTATATTGAAAATTCAAGGCCTTGAAAGTTAGAATTTTTTCCCGTACGTCCTTGAAAGTGCTTGAATTTTACTGTAATAGGTAAGTATGGTTGGCAGTCCAGCAAAATGGAATAAAACTCCACTGACGATCGTTGTTTCTGTCTCCTGTTGTGTTTCCCCTTTCCATCCGTCGCTCCTGTACATATGCTCTGGCCTAAACCGTGTATTATGTTTGATATCTCTATCATAGTTCATTTAAAAGACTCCTGGCCATCCTTAAAATATGTCAGTTGGCGTAACCCGCCCTCCCCATCGAAAAGCTACCAACCCAAAAGTTTTTATCAGCCATCTGTCGCCGTAAATGTTTTTTTCTTTTTCTTCAACTTCAAGGAGTCCCTGTGTAGTTATTATCATTAAATTGCGTAGGTCGTGAATTTGTCTGCCAGAGTTGCAAGTTTCAAGAATGAAATACAAAGAAAATATGGTCTACGAAACGAAAGAAAAATCTGCCCTCACGTTGATTTTGTTGAAAAGCGATATGCGTGTTGAAAACTTTTGTGCCTTACTTCCCTATTTTGAAAGTGAACTCTTCCCATTCGATTCGTCGGGAAGCCTTGTGGGATTACAACACCGGGTCAGTGGAAGTTTCCATTACCGCAATAGGGATGGTAGCCCGACAGTATTGGGACACGTGCCTGCAGTCAGTCGACCATATTTCCCCAACCTGTAACCATTTCGGTCATCTATACGGAGTAAGACTGACCCTGGGATCGTGTGTATCCATTTCAGACTACTTTCGGCAACTGCTAGAGGGAATTTCCATAAATCAATACCACGTGACTTCGTCAGCCAATCAGCTAAAGTCTACCGACGTAACCCCAACGTAACCCGCCATTTTCGAGTCATGTGATGATCTACTTCTTCAAAATTACAGATCTACCACACCTCTTGGATGATACGAAAGTTATTCATACCTATATATTTTGTAAGCCCAGGCAATATCTGTTTCCGGGATATGTATGAAAACCTGTAATTTATCAGAGTTTTCGAGTCTGTTCTCCGCCGGATGAAGGCCGAACAGAATCCGGTAAAACACCGGATATCGCTCCGCGATAATGGAGACACACGATTCGCAAGCCATCTTATGGATGGCGAAGTGTACGCAAATGCATATTTCCCGGCTAAATCTGTACCGTGATGCCGACGTTTGGTTCATTATCCATCAGACACCAAGTAAAAAGTGAAATGTCCAGCTTGTCAAGGATTGAAAATACATAAAAACTAAACCTCTAAATTCCTGCAATGATGATCGGGTTGTCACTCGTGAGATGTCAATGTGACTGACCCAGTGAGGGTGCATATTTTATGTTCGTCCGCTCCATAAAGTTGATTCCTCGTTGATTATAAACTGGATTATCATGTTGTTGGCATTTTATTACATGGAAACGTAGTTCTGGATTGGTGAGTGAATAAAACACCAGCATCCACGTCTGTTGACATCTCCCCGTAGCACAAATGAAATACTCAACTTCTCCCTTTCTGCAGTCAAAATGTATGAGACACATTATGCACATCCGAAGAAATGAAATAATGGCTCCCTCGACATAGGAGTTGTGCACAAACTAACTATTACGCGGAAGCCCTGACAGGGACAAGCAGAGGGGAACATTTTCAGTTTCAGTTTTATTAGGTATCCATGTCAGTTATATCAACTGTTTTACAATGGAGCCAATAACATTAAAAATATAGCAAACAAAAAATATATACATGAAAAAAACAATCACACAATATAACTGTACATATCACAGTTATATCACTTACACTACAGTGGTTTTATCACAGACAATCATAAGTTTAAACAAACTTTGGTAGTGAGCCATTACAAATTTACGACATTTGAATTTAAAACTAGAATATGTTTTTGAGAACTGGATATCACCAGGCAGCTCATTCCATTCTTTGTCCTTCTATATCATCTGTTTATTAAAGAAAATGAGACATCGAAAATATCATTCAAATTGCCGTTAATTTTTTTTCTATTGATCTCGTAGGTGCCTCAAAATGGCCAGTTGACGGGCATTTTCGCCTCCAACCTCCTGCTAATGAGAACCCGGTTAGGGACTTCTGATCATAGTTCTATGATATATGGAGAATTCGCAACCACAAAAACTGAACTTTTGTATTTTATTTCTGTGTCAACGCGTATCGTTAGTCACGATTTAGTTGTACAGAAATTATTCTGAGTAACATATTCACTTTACTTTCAGCGGCACGAACTCCACGACGAAAACGGGAGTGTTCGAATTTATTGTTTCACGAGTATATTGAAAATGCTCGTTTTCGTTTTATTAGGATGGAAAAAATCACGACAGGGGAAAAATCGGCCGTTTTCGAATTAAATTTGGAAGGTGAATTATTAGGGTAATCTGTTCTGATATCAAAAATTGAAAACGTCTGGAAAGTGCAAATTTAACGATGAATGACTGACTTTGCCAGATTTTAAAGACTGGATAAAAAGAGCTGACGTGAACAAGGCAACAACTGAAGTGAAAAATCAGAATAGAAATACATACGGTTTTTAATAAACCAAATTTCTTTTGCAATAAAATAACGTAATTGAGGTGAGTTTTTTTTTACAGTATTAGTGAAGAAATTACGGTACTTGTGATCTGATTATTGACACAAAAGTTGAATGTCGGAAGAGACGTTTACGTAAGATAGCCCGAGATTATAGGCCGTTTAATAAATGGAATAAACCTACATTTATTCTACTATATTTTCAAATGAAGCATAGATACATCTGAAACAGATCGATCCAATTTTCAGATTAATTAAAACGTAAATTGTGGATTGATGCGGATCATGTTAGGCCAAAATATACTTGAATAAAACTGGGTAAACAGGTGAGTGTATAGCCAATAAATGACAGAACAGCTGCAGTCGAGCCATATTTCAAGCCAGAATAACGATCGGAGAGAGGTAAAAGGGAATTCTTTTTCAGGTTTGAACCATTTTTTTTTTTATTTTCATGACAGTCCTGATCTCACTTTTACGAAGGCATAATACATTGACGTTGTGTTAGCTGAATATATTTTGAAGCGGGAACCGTGAACAAGCGCAAGTTTGGCCCACGTGCCATGCTATCCAAGGCTTGATCACGTGATGTTATTGCAACTCCGTATGGCGGGAAAATGTTCAACCAACACGTGGCATGTTGAAACTTTAATTCTACTGACCCCACCCAATTCTGTGAAAGTATTTTAATACATCTGTTAATCAAGGAACGAATGGATACAGTGAATTGTTAGACAGGTCAAGCAATTCATGTCTTTCGTTTAGCCGATATTACCGGGCGGGATGAGCTCGTTCCAGCTGGGAAGATTGTATTGTCTCAGATCAGTTGGCCCTGATATGGGTCTCACATGATTAGGCGCTTGATTAATTTGCTGTTCGTTTTATTGACATAAACAGTTTGAAAAGCCCTTCCACAATATTTCCCTATGAAGAGCAATCAAGAAATTATTAGGTTTGATTCTCAATCTGAAAATGACGTCATCTGTGTTTCTTCATTAGATCGTTTCTATATTTTCCCCTTTGACATCATTGGCGAAACCGGGATAGTTGGACATAGTCTTGTCGGCCGTGACAAAAATTCTGCAAGGTTTCAAGCATGTACTGCAGAGAAAATAAAGAAAATATCAGAATGTCTAAGTGACAGAATATGCTCTTGTCGCGTATGTACTAATGTACGCGAATTTGTGATTTTAAATTGGCCGGGCGTCCGATGAAGCTAATCTCTTCATTGTCAGCCGATCATTGCGGTCAATTACTCGAACCTAATTTCATGGTTAAAGAGCAGGAAGAATGCATTGCTCTCCAAAGAGAGAAAATAATGATAGGAAATGCAAGAGGCAATGGATAATTCACTAAAAACGATCAAAGATGAAGAAGTCCGCCATTTAGCTTCTCGCGTCAAAAAAAGATAATTCGAACACGTCCGTTTTCCTAAAATGAGCTTGAATTGGGTACTTGAATAATCACTGTAGGACCTTGAAAAGTCATTAAATTTAATGCAAGAAAAGGCATGCGAACGCTGTTTTTTTTGCGTTTTGGTTCATCATTATCATCATTTGCTGCTGATGTCGCCAGATCAACAGGTTCGGAGTTATTCACTGTGACCGTGCCGACCGTGTCAACTGCTTTTTTGAAGCGTAAATTATGTCCTTCGTCGTTCAGATTTTTTAGTTGATCCATATCGTTGAAACCACTGCTTTGAAAATTATGCCGCCAAATTGATTGAATTTTAAAAAATTCTGACGGATTTCATATTGAATTTGATGCTCAACAGTCATGCCAGTCGAACAGACCGTCAGCAAGGTCGGAAGAAAATGGAAGCAAAACTTCGCCTCGGTACTCAACGGGCAGATTTGTATATATCGCCACAGGCGAATATACGACCAGCTTTCACATTATTTTGTGCTAATACAATTTTTAAGGTTCTGGGAACAAATTTAATTCGTGAATCAACTTATTGCTAGTAACTTTACGAAAAAAAATGAAAAGGGGAGACAACTCTGACAAGACCACATTCTTCCAAAGAGGGCGCTTTTCACGGAGGTGACTGAATGAGACGATCAGGAACTTCCAGGAAGATACGAGGGTTGCCAGCGAGAAATTACATATACAAAAGAACAGACAACACTTCGGGTAGTGTTTTAATAAATAAATGAATGAAAACAATGACCAGACATTGACACCATTGGTTTTATTTACCCACCACCCATAGAATCCATTTCTTTATTAATCCTACCACCCACAGAATTGGATTTCATTTTAACACGACCACCCATAGAAAAAAAAAAGGCTTCCCATCCGCCCCCCCCATGCCTTTTTTTCTGGAATAGCCCTTAATACCCTGATATAAGATTCTGAGATAAGTGAAAATCACTGGCGGAGTGATACAGGTCAACCTTGTGTTTCCATGCCAAGAACCTGTTATCACACTTGCTCATTTGCATGATCTTCGAATACCACCGCAAGGTACACTTTCATCATTCATGCATGCTGTAATCCCACTGCAGCGCTCACGTAAATACATTTTATGCGATTTTTATAATATATACCGGTATGTTCTAAGTGGATTCACTAAAACATTGTAATAATTAAGGATGCATAACATTGAAACTAGTTGAAAGTTACAGCAGCATCATTGATCTTGAATTCTCAATTACGCTACTTTAGCCCCTTATTCAGTTTTTCACTCCATGGCAACTATGATTCGGTAATAAATTCTGATTGCTTACTGAAGTTACTCCTCTGTCCTAAGATAACCAGGCTCAGACGGCCTGAATCTTGAACTGGCCTGCAATACAAGTTGAACAAGAACTTCCAGATATCCGGGGAACCTTCAAAAGTCACAATGAAGCATGCAATCAAAGGTTCCCGATAGCCATAGATAACAGTGCACAATCTGAGCCATGAATAAATAATGAAAATAAAAAAAATAAATAAACAAAAAATTATACACAGCTGAAAACTTGATCAATTCATCACTCAATATAAAGGAAGCTCTCACCAAAGTTTCACCGGGCCTCGCTTCATGGATCAGAAGATATACAGCGGACAAGAACACATGTTGACGTCCGGACGTCCGGACGTACGTACATGGCAACGACAAGACCCCGCAGCCCTATGGGCTGAGGGGTAATATATATATGATGATAAAGAAAATACTAACCAGAAGAAATATACATATCCATATAAAATTGAGCACAATTACGTTTAAAACAAGGTAAAGTTTCTGAGTGGTGGATATTTAGGGGAATGGCATTCCATAACATGGCACTAGATACACTAAACTGAATTCAATTTATTGTACTAGAAACAAGCCCATTAAGGACAGAGTACAATAACTAGAACAATCACATCAAACAATAAAACAGAAAGAGGAGCCAATATATAACAATAGTAGGCCACGTACAAGTTGCAGACTAGCTGAAGAGTCCTTATACAGACATATATCATGTTAATTATCAAGAAGGAAGTAAATAGATAGCATATTGCCGAGATACATGTTTTTCTATTATATAAAGGTGCCTATCCTTGTATATATTAGTCAATGGGCAATAAAGTAGACATTTGAATATCGATAGACCTAGTCAGCATTCTGTATTATTACAAAGTAACGATATCCTAAAATATTGCGTACAACATTTGGAATGATTGATGGTGAACCGGCTGCCTCACTGTGGAACACGTGTACCGCTAAGCTGAGATTTTCGGTGTTGGAACGAGTTGTAAATAAAGTGAGCGATAGGGGTACAGAGTACCTCAGGGGGGTCAAGAAGTAGTATTCCTATCTCATTCAGACTTAGGTGAAGAATGGATGGTTGTAAGCTGAGAAGAATTTGGAAAAGGTGATGCCTTAAGCTATTATATAATGGACATCAAGTAAAAAGTGTAATTCGTCTTCTACTTTATCTACGCAGAGCTTGCAGAATCTTAGATCTGGCGGCAGTCTGGGTCTGATGTAACGTCCCCTTTCAATTTCAAGTGAGTGAGCACTCAAGCGTAAAAAGGTTCGAGATTTCCGGCATTTCAGGTTGTTTACAATGCTGAGATAAGGAGAGTACTGTGGCTCAGGTTTAATAGTACTATAGGTTCTGAGCTTGGATTCAGGAGATCTAGTGCATTCTTTAAAGATAGTGTTAAATTGCAAGGTTAGTTTTTCTTTTACATGTATCAGAACTATGGGGTTAGTGGGGCAGGGCTGGTCAAAATAGTCTAAGTTGAGGCACTGTAGCATATGTTGTATACCTGTAGACCAAGACATAGAATTATTAGTACTACTGAGGGCTTTATCTGCTAAGTAAGCTTTGTAGAGAAAGACGGTTAGGCTGAATATGCTCAAGCCTGATCCAATATTTTATCATGGTAATAAAGACATCGAAAGATGCAGGATAGATACCCAGCTCTGCAAGGGCACCTATATTACTGGCCTTTCTAGGGAGGTACAATATAGATTTGCATATTTTAATAGTGCCTGCATTACAGGGGACCTTGTCCCAATTTGCAAATAGGTTTAGGCGTCGAAAATTTATTAGTTGTCTACCCCAGATCTCTGAGGCATATGTGTTGATCGGTTTAACAACAGAATTATAGATTTTCCAAAGTGTTTCAACCGGGGCACATTCAGAGGTGCAAAGGGTTGTTTTTATTTTATACCAGGCCCGTAATGATTTGGTTCGGAGTGTTCCCATTGCACTTGTGAAATTTCCGGTGTTACTAAAGGCTACACCAAGATAGGTGTAAGTGGATACTATTTCCACTTGTTTGTGGTTATATACATGTATGTAGTTAATCTTAAGGCTAACTTTCATCGTTGAGTTGAAAACCATGACTTTTGTTTTAGAAACATTCAGTGTGATAGCTTCCAATCTTTGCAAAAATTTTGCAAGTTATTTAGGTTCGACTGTAGACCTGAGCTATGGGTAGAGAGAAGTACTAAGTCATCTGCAAATAGCAGGTGAGAAATTTGTGCATCATCTAAACAGTGATGTAAGTGGACTTTTGTCAAAAAACCTGAAAATACTATCCTAGCACTTTAGGCCGGGGTCCAGGGTCCGCCTAGGCCCCTGGAAGCTCTGGGGTCCTACATGGCTGGAGATGCATTCGAGCCAATTTCTGGCAAATAAAATAAGAAAATATGATTGGCAAGCCACTACGTTTTTTGTGGTGTTTTTCAAGCAAAACCTGTTTCATAATACACCCTCATTCTGATTCTGAAATAAGCAAACTTATTTTGAAAATTAATTTCTGTAAATTTATTCAGAGTTCGCCTTTCTGTCCAAAAAAGATACATTTGCTTCCGCTGGTCAAGTAACGTCATTCCTACTACCCTCCTGCATAGATTTTGTTGCTGTAAATAATACAGGCAGTGTCTGGTATGACAGTTTATTTTTGCGTCTTGACAGATGCTTTGCTGATTTTGCGCGAGCTTGCAAAGATTTTTTTCCTGAGCTGCCGTAACGTACTCTATCATTACAAATGGTACATTCAGCCAAACCTGGCAAATTGAGTTTCCTTATGTAGTCTGAAAGGTGACAGTCTTTGTCCTCCAGCCATGACCAACAAAACTTATTTTTGATACTCTTATCCACCTCATTGACGTCTATGTCGGCACTGCGATGTAACACGCTCATGATTTTCACTCCGGCAAAAAAGGCGCAATTTTCACTTCAGACTGCCACGCAATATCCCATAATAGTTTCGGCTGCTAGCGATTTGAGCGCCAGTACTACAGGGGAGACAACTCTAGTTGTCTCCCGAGTTGTCTCCCGTATCACGTGGCGGACAAATCATTATAAAAATGGCGACTACGTCGGTTCTTCGCTAGAGATGATCGGGATCCAATTTTGAGGATCAAAAATGGTAACAATACAAACTTTATCAAGATCAGGTAAAACATGCATTTTTGAACGCTCAAATATGGACATCAAGTATCACTTTCCTGGTAAAACCGGACGAGAATCTAAATTTCTATAAAAACGGATTTTTTTCCAAGTTTCAACAAAAAAACGGATTTCCGGCAAAAACCGGAAGACTTACATCATTGTCTAAAACTGGGGCTTGGCTTTCATTAATATAAGTGTGAAGGTTATTGAGGTAGATGCTAAATAGAATGGGGCTACACACACACCCCTGTTTAACTCCCTTCTCAGAGAAGATGGGGTTTGAGACACCGGTAGTTGTTTTTATACTGTAATATGTAGAGCTATACATACTACAGACGAGATCAAAGACCTTACCATTGATATCATGCTCAAGGAGCCTGTAGAAAAGACCAGGCCTCCAGACATTAAAAGAACCCTGGTGTAGATTTGTACGACTAAAAGGTATTCTAAGCGTAGTATGGTCATAAGAGCGTGTCCTAGTACTTTCTAGATAATTGTAAAAGATCTGATAAGTATGAAGGAGCCAAGCCATTAAGGGCCTTAAAAACTAAAACAGATTCTTGAAATTGTAAACGATATCTAAAAGGTAGCCATTTGAGATTTAAAAATAAAGTATGGGATGGGACCGAAATATCATATGTAGGGGAGAGCATACTGTATGCTCTCCCCTACATATGAATTTTCGTACTGAATATTCCAACCTAACACATATGGTCAACTAAACAGTTTTGAAGGATTGTGACCTTGACCTTGGACAAATTGATCTCAAAGCGTATGGCTCCTCTCTGCCATATTAATGGCATTATTAATAATTAATAATTATCGCCCTCAGCATGTCTATTTTCAAAAGCAAGGTTACGAGAAACAAAGAATTAATTAACAACGGCCTAATCCAGATAAATTAAAAATTTATAAAATGGGGATAAACACGGAGTTCAAGACTGGTTTCATAGATGATAAAATTATTAGTTCCGTAGACCAAAGTCATTAAAATGGGGCACGAACATAAAGACCTTGTGATTGCTTAATTCACACAATGAAGGGATAGAAAAAGAAATGAGGACGAGCTGAATAAAACATGGAGTCAGTAGACAGTGGAAATTAACTATGAATATGTTGATAGGGTCTCTCACTCGTCATTCCACTTACCTGTTGCACAAGCCCCCAAGAACTTCTCACCCCTGGATAGTTTACCACAGATCACATGGGTGCAGTTGGATTTGAAGATCTATCAAGCAGAAAATTCAATAAGACCAAAATAAATGAGTCTTTTGTTTCTGGTCAGTGGTCAACAAGAAAAAGTAGTTCAGTGATTGAGTTTTGAAAAAAATATTTTTCTTCTCTTCATCTTCAAAAAAGCTCTAATTTAGAACTGAGATCTATGCTAAATCACACAGTATGCATCCAACCTGAAGCCTTCATTTTCTCATACTATTTGAACTTTTATGCCAACAATAATTTCCCTTCACGTAAACATGCATTAAATATGTTTACATGGTGTATAGCTCAGAAGCTTTAACATGCAAATTTAGTCTTTAAAATGCACCATAAACAAAACAAACTTGAGCTTTGACCCGACATGTTTACCCTATCACGGTTTGGTTTAATCATCAGCATGCATGTGTCAACAAATAAAAGAACCATCTAAGAATTTACCAATGAAAATGAATCTTAAAATTAATGGGGTCACTCGGATATCAGTCACATATTAAGTGCGCAGTGAGGTAGTCGAATTTTAAAACTTCTCCCTTTGCTATACCATGCCTGGATCAGGCCCTGGTCTGAGACCGATATTGGGAAACCTTCATTCTCTTATTAAGTTAGAGGATGGCCAACATTTGACTAAAAAACATTGCAAAATAGAATAGTCTTCAGACAGGCAATAGGGTATTTATTTACTAAGTTCTTAGTCAGGTAGCATTCAGTATATATACCTCTGTTTCCAAATAAACACCACCCAGTTTCTGGATTTTCTTTCCCAGTTCCTCTCGGAGATTTTCACTGAGCCCAGACAATAGGAATACCCGCCGTACCCTCAAATTTCCTGCCATTCCTCCCTGTCCGTCGTTTCCTGCATGATAAATGAAATGAGACATCCGTTCACATGTCAAGGGTTCTGCTCAAGTATGTCCACATACAAGAAAATGAAAACTTGGAACCGTAATGTTCAGTACCTGGCATGGAGAGCCATCCCAAGAGACATCCAGTGGCTCACAGGTGGCGTCACCTTTTGGTGGATCGTCATGAAAAACAATCCCAAGTGAGATCTTGAGGCGAGGTAACCACACAACAAATTTGAAAAGAATCCATTCAGTTTTTCAAAAGTTATTGTCCGGAAACGAAGTCGGAAGGACGGACGGACGGATGCACGCACGGCTCGACGGATGGATGTACCCCAATACCATAGTCCCCCTTTAGCCCTTCGGGACAGGAGCATTGTAAACTGAGAAGAATGAAGACATACAAACCAGAGAGTAAGAAGTTAGTTAGTTCAACCATATTCTGTGATTGCTGCATTCCTGTTTGATGATTTTATTCCAGTTAATCAATCATGAGATTAGCACTTCTGGTTTATCTTCTTGTATTATTGTGCAAGCCTCCCATTGATAGCTCAAGTGGTCGTAATCCAAATGATCAAATCTTGTCAAATTGAGGAAGGAAATATCATTTATCAACTCGTAAATAACTACATGTACTGTATATGTCTAATTAGCTCAGATTGCTAGTTTTTGGAGAAGGTCGACGGTTCAGCTATTAATTCCAGTTAAAAATGAACTTCACTAATGAATGGTGAAATGGTGACTTTAACAACAGGACTTGCTACATCTAAATGCATACAAGCTGCATAGTCCACAGAGGGGGCATGTTTGTAGATAGCCCCAGCAGGGACCTAATGATACTGTCAATAGGTCCCACGTACATCCTAGCCACCATCGTCGTGTAGAAGCCCGAATCGTATAAACAATGATTTAGTTGCTCCTTACCATGCATTTTCCGATAAAACGTATCATGAACTAGTCCGAATCGTCCGAACGGCCAACACCTGTTGTCTTTTGGAGTGGGTTTCGCCGCCTTTTGTACCAGTCGCCGCTGAAAATTTCAAACAGCTCCGCCATGTTTGTTTCCACGCCGGAGTGTCAACTGCGCAAACGGTGGCGTGTATGGTGTTTATTGCGGTCACCGTTTGCGCAGTTGACACTCTGGCGTGGAAAAACATGGCGGAGCTGTTTGAAATTTTCAGCGGCGACTGGTACAACAGGCGGCGAAACTCACTCCAAAAGACAACAGATGTTGGCCGTTCGGACGATTCGGACTAGTTCATGATACGTTTTATCGGAAAATGCATGGTAAGGAGCAACTAAATCATTTTTTATACGATTCGGGCTTCTACACGACGATGGTGGCTAGGATGTACGTGGGACCTAAATTAATGACAGTATCATTAGGTCCCTGCTGGGGCTAGTTTGTAGAGTCAACATGGTCAAGAGCCTGAGGCGTAAATTAAAAAAGTGTTTGTTTCGGGTAACGCGACCGACCCATCAAAATCGTGCCGACTGAAAAGTTTTTTTTACCATTAATCCATCATTTCACCTTCCGTTTTTTTCTTTTTTATAAATCGTTTCACCTTCCGTTTTGTATGCCCAGCAGTGTCCGACCGACCTCCGTCCGCGTGTTGTCTAACAAGAGCGGAAGCGAAGTACACGCATGCTTGTGAATTCGTTTCGGTAGCCATGATGTGTAATGTTGAAAGTTACCAGCTAGCCAAAAATTAGGGTTCCCGAAACACGGCTCGGGTTTGCGGGGGGCACAGCATGGTGGTGTTGTGTATCACAGTTCGTGAGAAAAATGACATAATCACTAAAAACTCGCTCCAAGAATGCTTCCTGGAGTCGACGTGGGAGGAAGTGTTGGAGAAAATGTACGAGAAACCCCACGATAGCGTCACCGTAAGCGTCTCTGCCGGTAACAATGTTGGGAGCGAGTGGTTCCATCCAGTGCTTACTCAAACTGTCAAAACCACGTTGGAATTCGACAAAAGTATCAAGTTCGACTATTCATGTTCCATAATGGCTGCAACATGTTGGGATTCCTTCCAGACTTCTTTACAGGCATATCTAATGTTTTTCCTCCGTCCATGGACTGTGATTATGATTTATTTTCCATGATTTATTTACAATTGATATTCCGTCACATTAGTGCTCACATATGCTGATTTATTTACATTTGGTAATCCATCTCTTTAGTGTTCATATATAAAGATCTGAGAACTGTAATTTATCCAGAAACAGTTTATCTGTTTGTGTTCCATCCATGGACTGTGATTTCAGGACATGGAGTTCTTAACCCTTCATATTGTGCGAATCTAGTCCTTAGTTCATTCCAGGTGGAATGTGCTCGCCGTCAATCCCATGCACATCTGAATACCTCAGTGTGTGCCAGTGTCGGCTATCGTCTCGATACATGAGATATTATCAATGTTTGATCAAGTGTTGCTTATTGGTCTTGATGAGGAATTAAATTGAAATCACGAATGCTTATGAATCACTGTCTTGTGGCTAGTTTATAATTGCATTATTCAAATGACGTCCTCCAATTTACATGTATTCCCGACATGTATGTGTATCTCCCATTTACATGTACAAGTTACAAAAAAAAAAACCAAAAAAAAACCAAAAAACGACCGACCGACCCAACTTCCATGACAGAGGGTCCGTTACCCCAAACAAACACTTTTTTAATTTTGGCCTG